>ML877624.1:0-17772 GCA_009831015.1 Picea engelmannii
TGCCCTAAAGGGCCCCTTGTTCCCACCAAGAACCAGTTGAATATTTCCTTGAAGACATGCTATAAATGGAGGCCATGGGTGCACTAAGAATTTAAGATTTTCATATTATTGTTATGCTGCCTCAATCCAACCTTGAGAATCCTCTTTTCTCCTTGGAGCATTCTAGGAACATTCCAATAGGCCATTCCACTCACCTCTTGAGGGAATATGCATTGATTTCTTCATCATTTGCTTTCTTTTTTACCACTGTAAGAAGAGCTCTCCATTAGGGAACTCAAGAGCCCTCCCAAGGATGAAGAGGGGACCCATAAGTCCTCCTTTCTCTATGGTGTTTTTCCAACTAATATAGTTATCCATTGGTGGCATAATCTTGGTCATTGGTTCATTGTTTTTTGGTTCTAAAAGTTTCTTATGCATTCTAGTTTTATTTTCTTGGTTGTTTTAGTTTATTTAGTTGTTTATTTCATGTGCTTGGATTGTTTAACTCATGCACTAACCTCTGTCTTGTCTAGTAGACCCAACTAGACATGCAAGTGCCCTTGTTTTGCTCACCCAAGTGACGAAACAAACACAACAGGGACCTAACCAATTTGATCCTTGAAACTTCATCGCATGGAGATACACTTTGGATAATCTTCATCCTACACCTTTTTACCCCATGTAAGTTCATGCCCACAAAACTAGGGAAATGAAAATTGAAATGACTTAGGGTGGATAAATTGTAGAAAAATGAGGAATTGCAATTTTTTTTCAACGTCAGACTACACTGGATATTTTTCAGTTCTTAAAAAGGAAGTGATTGTATTTTCTCACTCTTGTTTGTTAAGGAGGTTGTGAAAATTAAGGGAATAGAAGGTGAAACTACAATTGTGCATCATTTAAAAAAAAAATTGTATTTGTCTTCTTAATTGAGTCCATTGCTTATATCTACAAATTTGCACTCCAATACATTATTTTGCACAATTCACAACATTAGGTATGGGTTTCAAGCACTTGATATGGTTGAAGGGGGTTACCTAACTCTTAGTTGAAGTACAAAGCTTCTAGGAATCTACAGCTAAACACAATGCCTCAAACTACCCCACCTGATCTTGAGGTTTTAGGTAGCTTCTAGGGCTCAAGGGTCATGAATGACACCTTAAATGACCATACATGACCTTTCGAGGGGATATTTGGCCTTCAAGTGGGCATATAGGAATTGTTAGAAGATTTTGAGCAGCGGTATGGGTCTTGATTCTTTTGACATGATTGAGAGATTAGACCTTAGGTCCTAAAGGAAGCTTTTAGGCATCTAGGTCATCAATGCCATGTTGAACCCCCACAAAGGGCCTTTCCAGGGTATCCTTGGTTTACATATGGGGATAGTCAACATTACGAGTTTTTGAAAATTGAGTATGAGTCTTTGGACCTTGGATAAGGTCAGGGGAACAAATCTAAAGAGTTAGGCCCTAAAAGAATATTACAGGATTACATGGCAAAGAATGACACCTTGAACCACCACAAGGATTCTAGAGGAAAAGAATGACATCTTGAACCACCACAAATGACCTATTGAGGGAATAATTTGCCTCTAACTAAGTATATAAGTACCACTATCATTTTTTAGCACTGGGTATGGGTCTTAGGGCCCTCTACATGGCCAAGGGGGAAACGTGAATGTTAGGCCCTAAAGGAAGCTTCTATCCATGTAGGACCAAGAAGGATGCCTCGAACGACCACACATGGCCAAGGGGGGAAACATGAATGTTAGGCCCTAAAGGAAGCTTCTATCCATCTAGGACCAAGAAGGATGCCTCGAACGACCACACATGGCCTCTTGAATGTATCATTGGCATATGATTGGGGATGTCGATGCCACTAGGTAGTTTTAAGAAATAGGTATGTGCTCCAAGGCCTTAGAAATAATATGGGGAAGAAGGGCATGCCTTAGTTCCTAAATAAATCTCAAAGGCATCCAAAGCCATGAACAATGCCTTGAAGCACCACAATTACCAATGGAGGGTATCACTGGCCTTTGAGAAAAGATGTTATTTCCCTTGCAAAGTTTTTATCATTAGAAATGGATCTCGAGGCCTTGATATGGTTAAGGGGGGACCCAATCCTTAGTTGAATTACAAAGCTTCTAGGAGTCTAGGGAAAAACACGATGCCTCAAACCACCACACTCGACCTCTTGAGGCCTAAGGTATCTTCTAGGGGTCAATGGTCATGAATGACACCTCAAACGACCATATATGACTTCTTGATAGGATCTTTGGTCCTCGAGTGGCGATATGAGCATCGTTAGGATATTTTGAGAGAGGAAACCTAAGTCTTAGGTCCTAAAGGAAGCTTATAGGAATTGAGGAGCACCAATGACATGTTGAATCACCACAAAGGACATTTCTAGTGTATCCTTGGTTTTCAGACGGGGATAGTCAACATTATGAGCATTTTAACATTGAGTATGAGTCTCTAGACACTAGACATGGTCAAGGGAACAAACCCAAGAGTTAGGCCCTAAAGGAACCTTATAGGCTTCCGAGGCCAAAAATAACACCTTGAACCACCACAAACAACCTATCAAGAGCATCCTTTGTCTCTAACTAGGTATAGGTACCACTAGCATTTTTTAGCACTAAGTATGGGTCTCAGGGCATTGGACATGACTCGTGGACGAAACATGAATGTTATCCCCAAGAGGAAGCTTCTATCCATCTGGGGAAAAGAACAATGCCTCAAATGGCCCCTTGAGGGTATCATTGGCCTATGATTGGGGTTGTCGGTGCCACTAGGTAAGAAGGCCATGCCTTAGTTCCTAAAGAAAGCTATGAGGCAACTAGAACAATGAACAATGCTTTGAAGCACCAAACATTACCTATGGAGGGTTTCCTTAGCCTCTAAGAAAGGATTTTAGTGTCATCACAAGGTTTTGATCATTAGGTATGGGTCTTGAGCTTAAGCACCATGAATAACACCTAAAAACCACGACACAAGCCTTCTCTAAAGAGTCTTTGACATAGCTTTGTCTACCTAATTTATTTGCACAAATGGGACATTGTTATGTCATTCCAGGGTTGGTAAACTTGTGAGGCACAATCACTGTATGTGAAGGAATTATCTTTCAAACTTGTTCCACAATCCTTTAAACTAAGGATGAAATCCAAACTTGAAAATGATCATCAACTACCAATGAAAATTTTTAACTAGTTATTAAAAGGAAAATGTAACCTAACTTAATCTATAAGACTTCAAACAATAACTAATTATTTGAACCTAAGTTTGTCACAGTTCCACTGGTAGGAAACATGTTATAAAACTTCATTGCCTCTACAAGAGAAGGCTCTTGTAACAATATTCTGTCAACTTGTGAAATTTAATTGTTGAAAATTATGTTTTAACACACATGTAGAATGAAAAGACTATAGATTAAAATCTAACACTTTCAAGTGCCATGAAATACCAATATAGGTCAAGTGCCTTAATATGATCAAGGGGGGAATCCCAAGCCTTAGCTAAAGTACAAAGCTTCTACGCATCTAGGGCTAAACACGATTCCTCAAACAACCACACTGAACACTCGAGATTTTAGATAACTTCTAGGGCTCAAGGGTCATAAATGACACCTCAAACCACCATAGATGATCTCTCAAGGGGATATTTGACATTCAAGTAGGGATATGGGCACACACATGCTTTAGAACATGTGCATGTTATAGCGCATGCTCATTCTAAAGTGAGTGCGCACTCTTTTGAGATAAAAACAAAAAATGCAGAAAGGCCCACCTCAAACTCTTTGAAAATTTATCTCTTGTCTGCAAGTTTTATGTCATTTTCTATGAAAAACTACTATTGCATACAACTTTTATGATTTTCATGTGATTGGAATGCAAATATTTGTCTATTTCTTATTGCTAATCCCTATGAACATGGGGAACAACCGAAATCAATCAAGAAAGTCTTCGAGGAAAGAGTTTTGCATTGACAAGGTCAGTGAAGGAAGAAAAAATGCAAGGTTAGGTATGAAAAAATTGCAATGCCTCATATTATTAAATAAATAATAATAAGTCGAAGGGAAACAAGTGTAGGGGGGATTGTACGCAATGCCAAAGGAATTATGTAATACCCATGTTTCCCCCAGCTTGTAAATATAACTATAACCTACTTAAAGACTATGGGTAGACTGAATATGTGTGGATGTTGGTATTGATGAACCTTTTTTTTTTTTTTTTTGACAATAACGGCTAGAAGATTTATATTAATTGTGGACCAGCCACTGGTGCGGTTACAAAATGGTTGAGCTTCACTGAGCATCTGCCAGAGAGGAGCTTAACATTGCTCCTGATTACACTTAAAATGACCCCAATTCGACAGGAACTAACACTAACCAACAATTACAATCTTATTTAAAGTCTTGACTTCTATACAAAATGTCAAGATGTTGCAAAGGGAGTAGTTTGCTTCAAACAGATTAGTAGAACTAGCTTTTGGGATCCTTCCTCCATTCGCTATTAAGTTGGGACATTTTCTCTTCTAGCTAACCGATTCTTTGCTCAATCTCTTCCTTTGGATTCTTGAGCTCTTGGTGTAGCTTACTCAGCTCTTCAGTGAAACCAAACTTTGTAGTGGTGATGTCTTGCTCCAACTTCTCCATCCTTCTACCTGCTTCCGAATCCAGGTTCTCCAGAAAGTCCAATTGGAACTGTAACATTTTCTTCAGGTTCTCCAGCGTTGAATCCATAGTCTTCAACTGTTCCTCCAGACTTGGTTTCTTGCTAGAGCTGGCTGCCATTGCTCGGATCTTTCCCTTAAATGCGTGACCGGTTTCTTCAAATTCGCGTGCGCAGGAAAGCTCTGCATAGGAATGGTTTGGTCTTGTGGTTGCGTCCTTGATTTAAACTCACACTCCTTGACCCACATAATTTCGTCCTGAATTGCAGAGAACGAGAGGTATGGGCGAGGTGTGCTCCTGTCCTCGCCCTGTCTACTGTCCACTTGGGCATGGTACCGTCCTCTATCCCTCTCCCCCAATGGCTCAACTCTGATCTGAGGGAGCTTGATCATTTTCCTTGTCGTCCTTTTCCACATCTCAACCACTTGATTGATGTGTGCGGGCGGTATCTTGGATTACGGTATCTCCACGGTGGAAAAAGTTCCATTGAGGTTCAAGCTTCCTGGCGCCAGGAGGGCGCCTTTATTAGCTTCCCCATCAACCTTCTCATTCAACGCTCTTAAAACATGAAATATCTCATATGAGATGAAGCTCGCTAGGAGGAGGTGAATTTTGTTCAAAAGATTATTTAGTTTTGCGCTTTGGGTTTGAGTCCGGCGAATAATGGCTCTGATTACCAATCTGGAGTCTCCTATTATGACCAGTTCCTGGATCCCCTGCTTCTTGGCTTGATGAAGTCCTTGCCACAGTGCCATGGCTTCTGCAATGTTGTTGGTCTCAGTACCTAATCCTAGGGCATAGATTATCATTGTTTCTATGCTGGGACTCTCAATTATCCCTCCTCCACCTGCTAGACCTAGATTGCCTTTGGAGGCCCCGTCAAAGGACAAGATATAGGCCTTCCTCTCTAGTTTCCACTTGTCAAACTCCTGTTTCTCTTTTCTTATTTCCCAATCCTCTGTACTTGGAGAGTTAGATGTGATTCCATTTGCTCTTCGAATTTTGAATTGGTCCAGCCAGAGAACTTCGAGTTCTTCTAGCTTCCCGCTGTATTTTGAATGACATAAGTAATGGGCGCTCTCTCCAAATAGTGCTTGGATGTTGGCTACCACGATGAGTGCGCTCCTTTTCCTGTCCCTGAAGATTCTGTTGTTTCTTTCCAGCCATAGGTTCCATAGTATGAACTTTGGGAGGAATTTCCACAGCGCAAAGGCTTGACTTTGTTTTTGTTTCTGGAATGGGTATAAGGTATCCCGGTGCTGGAGAAGACTTTTGATGTCCCAAGGACAATTGACTTCAGTTGAAGTTCCAATTGCCAACCTCCAGACTTCTTTGGAGAAGGCACAACTGAGGAGGAGGTGATTAGTAGTTTTTTCATCCTGCTGGCAAAGAGGACACCGGTGGGGGCCCTCCCAACCTTTCCTTTGGAGGATTTCCCCTGTTAGGATGCTGTTATGGGAAAGAGTCCATATAAACATATCAATTTTAGGAATGGACTTGGTCTGCCATATAGCTTTCCAGATGAGCGGATTTTCTGGAGCAATGGGGACCTTTGTAATGAGGCGATAGCCATTAGTTGTGGTGTAGGCTTTGGAATTTCCCCCCCAACCTCTCTCATCCTTCCCCCTTTTTTTTAGTGGGGCTTTCCCCTGTAGGCAGAGCTTAAGAGTTCTCCATTCCCCTTCTAAATCCAAGGGTAAGTTGCCCACTCCCCACCCTTGCCACAACTGGTGCCTGTCATTACCCCAAACTGAGATATTAGAGAGAGTCTTTAAATTTTGGGTTCCCATCCAGTCCTTAAGATGCCTCAGGTCCTATCTCGAATCAAGAGGAGGGTCTCCTAGTATTGAGTCATGCCAGATTTTGATTTTTTTCCCATTCCTTGGCACCCAGGTGAGGTGAGGAGTGAAGAGAGGTATGGCCTTTTTGCAGAGGGTTAAAAAAGGGGATCCTTTAGATTCCCTGTAGGGAATTTCTATGCAACGTTCCCTTGGCCCCCTAAAATATTTTTTCCAGAGAGCTACTTTGCTCCAAGTTGGTGCTCCGGTGACAATGTTCCAAAGCAGCTTTGCCCCCAATGCAAGGTTTTGTATGCGGGTTTTTTTGAAATTGAGACCGCCTTCCAGGAGAGGCTTAGAGGTTTTTTCCCAATTTATTAGATGCAATTTCCTTCCAGTCTGCTTCCCGCCTTCCCATAGGAAGCGTCTTTGCAGTGCTTTGATTTTTTGAATTGTAGAGCAAGGGGCTAGGAGCAGCGAACTCTGGTAGATGGGTATGCTGGCCAGAACTGACTTAATTAGGACAACTTTCCCTGCTAGATTTAGCTAGTTCGCCCCCCAAGTGGAAATTTTCTTCTTGAGTTTGTCAATTAGGTGGTTCCATTGAGAGGCTCTTGGGGCAGCCTTGAAAATAGGGATCCCTAGATAAGTGAAGGCCTCCCAATTGGTATGTCCTTCCATCCCTAGTACTCTTGAAATTCCCGCCATTTCTTTGGGCGTGATATTCCAGCCATAAATCTTTCTTTTTGCCTTACTTATTTCGCTTCCTAAAACTGTAGCATAAGCATCAAGTTCTTCCTTAAACTTTTTTGTGATTATTGGGCTTGCTCCGCCTAACAACAGGGTATAGTCCACAAATTGAGCATGGTTTATGTCCTTAACCCCTTGCGCTATTCTTAGACCCTGCAAATTGTTTTGATCTTGGGAGTTTTCCAGCTGATAGCTTAGGACAGAGGCTTGGATTGCGTAGAGGAGGGGCGAGAGGGGGCACCCTTTCCTTAGCCCTTTGGATGCTTGAAAGAATTTTGTTACTCTTCCATTTACCATGGGGGCTATCCAGGGTGAACCTATGCAGGCTTTAATCCAATTTACAAAAGCTTGATCGAAACCAAACTTCCTCATTACTTCAAATAAGAAACTATGGTTGACTCTATCAAAAGCATTGGCGAGATCAAGCTTTATAATCATACCTTTGTCTTTCCTCCGGATGCTTGAGTGAAGATCCTCTTGGACCAAGAGGATGTTGTCTGTAATGTGTCTGCCTTTGATGAAACCTCCTTGGTTTTCTGGGATGATAAGGGGTAGAAGTGTTTTCAATCTGTTTTCTATAATCTTGGTGAGGATTTTATAGCTAGTGTTGCAGAGTGAAATTGGCCTGAAGCGGTTGAAACTGAGTGCTCCTTTATCCTTCGGGATAAGTGCCAGGAAGGCCGAGTTTGTGCTCCCTCCTAGCTTGCTACTTGATTGCGATTTCCTTATCATTTTGGTGAGGTCAGATTTGATTATCCCCCAGCACTATTGATAAAATCTGGCTGTAAATCCGTCCGGTCCTGGGGCTTTGTCCAGATTCATTTGATCCAGGGCCTCCTTTATTTCCTGCTGTAAAACTTCCTTTAGCAGGCTGAGGTTAATGTCCTCCTTTATGAGAGTTGGAATGATGGAGAGGGGGTACCTTTGGGGGTCAATGTATTCCCTTTGCTCTTCTGAGTAGAGGGATGAAAAGGTTTCGAAGGCTGCTTGTTTAATGCCTTCTGGATTTGAGATTATAGTGTTTTGAACCTGAATTTCTGTTACTGCCTTATAATGTTTCCTTGCCTCCACTTGCTTATGGAAGTATCCAGTGTTTTTGTCTCCTTCCTTCAGCCAAAGGCTTCTAGATTTTTGCCTCCAGTAACACTCTTCCTCCCTGCATGCCTTGTGCCACTGACTTTGGAGTAGGGCTTCTTGCTGCAGGTCCTCTTGGATGATTTCTTTGTTTTCCAGTTCTAGCTGGTGGTTCTCAAGTTGCTTTTGGGCCTCTTTGTGTGAGGAGGTTGGATCTGGACGACCTTTTGCCCAGGACTTCAGGGCAGTTTTTAACCTTCGTAGCTTCTCTTCCCAAACATAGGAAGCAGAGCCAATGATCTTGCTTGCCCATGTGCTGGAAACGAGTCGAAGGAAGTCTTTGTCTTGGATCCAGGACAGATTGAACCTAAAAGGGATGGGTCCCTGGCCTTGCTTTGTTTTAAACTCTAAACGAATAGGCTTATGGTCTGAAGCGCTATGGGGTAGGATTTCTGTAAAGGCGGTCAGCCCTAGAGTCAGGTAAGAGCTTTGGACGAGGAATCTGTCCATCTTGGCAGCTATATGCCCTGGTCCTATCCTCTTATTAGACCACGTATAGTGCCCTTTGACCGACTTTATGTCTATTAGGTCCCAAGCTGTAATAAGATCTTTCACCCATTCTCTAGCTGGGTCTGTTACTATAGTTCCACCTCTCTTTTCCTCCTGGCTAAGGGTTACATTTAGATCTCATCCTAAAATGATATTATCTAACTCATTTTTTTGGAGGAAATCTTGGAGGGATTCCCAACAAATCTTTTTTTCTTCTATATGCTGCGGAACGTAAATATTAAAGAGGCTTACCAGGTTTCCAGAGTCTTTATGAAGGATCGATGTGTGGATCCAGTGCATGCGAGTGTCTAAGCTGATCAGTTCTATTTTGGTGGTGTTCCATAGCGTGCAGAGCCCTCCTGACACGCCCCTGGCATTTTCAGCTATTCCTTGACTGTTCCTCCAAGCATTTCTTGAAACTTTAATAGAGTCTTGCCGACTCATCTTGGTCTCCTGGAGGAGTAGGATGTCCGCTTCCGATGTTTTGATAATATATTTGAGAGCTTCCTCTTTCCTTTTTCTGCGAGACCCCTACAGTTTCAAGAGGTTAGCTTCATTAATTACCTTGGGGGGGGGGGGAATGGCCTCCTTGGGAGGCTTTGAAGAGATTCCTTGTTTGCCTTACGCTGATCAGTTGCTTGATAGTTGGCTGTGCACCTTTTAGGACGTCCTTGTAGGTTTCCTGATCTCTTTCTACTTTTTTGGACTTCCTGCCTCTTCCTGGTTTCTTTGGGGAGGCCCAGGCTTCACTTGCGCCTTTCGATTCATTGCCGGATGGGATCTCCCCTTCCTCTGTTCCTTGGGTTGCTCCATTCCTTGGAGGGGATTTGTTTTGCATCTTGTCATCTGTTGGCTTTTGAATTTCTCTGTCTTCTGGGGTTTGGTTACCTCCTTTAGCTTCCCCTTGGGCATCCTGGCTCAGCTTTCCTAACTCGCCTCCAGTATCCGGGGCCAAAGCACTGAAGCTGTTAGCCATCTCTTTGCTTCCTGGATCCTAGCCTGTTGCCAACCGTCCTCTCCTTCTTTCTCTGTACTTAGGTTTTTTGGGCAGTTCCGCTGGAAATGGCCGTATTCATGGCAACCTTTGCATTTGAAGGGGAGTTGCTCATAATCAAGCTTTTGGAAGTGATGACAGTCCCCTACTTTTAGTTTTACCGCTTCCGACAAACCTACCTCCAGATCAACTTCCACACAGATCCTTGCGCAGGAGTACTGGTATTTTGGGTCCGCTTTATTGATGTAGTGTCCCAAGCCATTTCCGATAGCTTGGAGCGAAGAAGAGTTCCAATAGTGTATTGGCAGATTTGGGAGTCTTACCCAAACCGGGACGTCTTTTGGCACTTCCGAGGCTGGATCGAAGCTAGGGGTCCAGTGATTCAGATAAAGCCCTTGTGTGCCCATGAAATACGACCCATTTCTGAAGATTAGATCTCTGTCCTCTTGAGAGATGAATTCGAACATAAAGAAACCTCTCCCAACCGCGTAGCAAGTTACACTATTTGTTATCAATGGCCTCCAGTTCCTTTGAATCCAGTTATCTGTTGTTCGGGCTGAGGGCCAGAGGCCCATGAACTGACCTACTAGGCCGTGATCTGCGAGGGACAATGCGACCTTCATTGGCTGGTCCGGGGGAAGGACGATCTCAGGAACTGCGTTCAGTTTTCTCACGAAACTTGGGGGTTCTGCAGGGGGAAGCTTCTTGCTGCATGCTGCGACAAGTTTATGGAAGGAGGAGTTCGGGGAGGGAGGGGGAAACGGCTCCCCTCCGCCCTGGCCAGACATGAAAGCGATTGAGGTCGAACCCTAGAACAGAGCGAGCTGAGTGCCTTCATGAGCCTTCAGAGAGATGAACCTTTTTGTTATAAAAGGTAATGTATATATTTCTGTTACTAAATAAAATGGAAAGTGTTGCATAATTACAGAAGGGGTTTGCCAAGGTAGATCATGATGCATGAGAGAGATGGCGAGGGAACCAATAATGGTTGAGATGAACCCTACCAAACCAATACTTTGTTGGAATTAAATTGTTCAGACCCAGAACAATCCTCTAACCCAAAGAATTTAATTACCATTCAAGATTGTAGTGGGGAAGTCTTCCTCAAGAGTCAATGTGGAAATGAGTAGAGTACCCATCTGAAAAATCCCTGATTTGACCTATGAAATTGGGATTTGGACCCATGAAATCTTGCTGAGGAAGTCAAGAAAATGTAGGAACTTTGTGGGGAGAGAAAGAGGATGCAAGAGGAATGGGTCTGGTGACCATTTATGAGGAGGGAGAGCATGTGCAACTCTATGGTTTTGAAGAGAACTGAAAAATGAATTCGTTCTGGGTATGGGAATTGTTGGGCAACATTTTCCAACCAAGTTGATAAACGAGGTTGCAAAGAGGATGAGTAACTGAGGAAGCACTCATTGCAGACCCCTTTGCTTGGTGGAGAGAAAACTGATCTGTGAAGTTCTTGTGGGAAGAGGAGAGTGATCTTTGTCCCTCGTTGTTGTTGAATAGAAGGAATAATCTCTCTCAGAGAATCATGATCTAGCTAGGGGGTGGCTAGTGGTAAATCCTTCCAGGAGTTGTTGTGCCTACGATTAGGTGGAAAAGGGCACCCCTTTCAGCATTTGCAACACTTTCTGGATTCTAGATAAGTATATTTTATCAAAATCTCTACACTGTCAATCTCATAGATAATTATAGACTGTGTTTTTAGAGCAATATAAGTTCAGTTTTCTGTTAAAAGTTCCTTCAGAATTTAAATGTGAATGTGGAAATCTTACAGCTAAATTTCTATGTGGGTGAACAACTTCACCATGTGACTTCATGTGCAAAATTCTTGGAGTGAATGTTGAGGTCGATTGAGTTTCACAATTTAATTCATTCATATGCAATAATGAAGGAACAATAAATTATATTAAGCATCAAATAAGAGAGAAAGTTATTTTTTCATACTACTGCTCTATTTTAATTTGCTCTCAAGCCTTATTACAAAAAAACTTAGAGCATTTCAGATTTGGGTTTGTACTTTAGGCAAACCACCCAAATATTGAAAAATGTATAAGTCATTATAAATGGGTAGTAAGGAAAAATAATTAGGAAATAAACATAAAATTTCCTAATTAAATTAAAATACAAAAGCTCTCAAAACTCTATTTAGGCATTAACAAACATTTATGCTAAACTTGTGTTAAATTCCTACAATTTGGGAAGGATCCCCATAATTGTGGTGGGCTGTAACTTTG
Source organism: Picea engelmannii (assembly GCA_009831015.1). Taxonomy (NCBI): domain Eukaryota; kingdom Viridiplantae; phylum Streptophyta; class Pinopsida; order Pinales; family Pinaceae; genus Picea; species Picea engelmannii. The sequence continues at coordinate 12,039 of ML877624.1, forward strand.
GGTAGAAATGTAAAAAAAATTCATTTCATTTAAATTCTCGAAGTAATAAAACCGTGCAGGGATATGGAAATATATGTATATATGTCTATATACATAATATTATTATCATTTTTATTAATAGTATTATTATTTTATTCTGAAAATGGAGGTTAGAGTTCCTGGAACGTAATAGACATGAGACTAAAGAGAATATAATTTATTATTATTCTAATGTCAAAACACAACCCATGACCAAATACTTTAGTTATCTTGTGGTCTTCGAGACTTCGGGGCTCCGGGGTGTTTGGGGTAATGTAATCCACGAGCCAAAGTCGTCGAAAGCGCGAACCCTACCTTTCCCTGCACAAGGTGGCTTAGATAAGAAATATAATTAATCATGTGATATTATATTTAATTGTGATCAAATTAACATAATTGAGTATAATAACCCTTTATTGCAATTTATTATATTATAATTCAAAATAACTCATTGTAATTATATCATGTTGTAATACAAGTGGGTCCCCTTCGAGACTCCAGAACTCCCGGTTAATTGAGAATGAAGAGTTGCATGGAAGAGTCGAAGGTGTGGACCCAGATACCCTTCCTTCATTCCAATATTCAATATTAAATCTAATATTAGAGATTATTTAAACCTAGGTGATATTTTCGAGCACTATAATATAATGCATTATACCAAGATTTATTAAATTGGGTACAAGTGAATGAAGCTAACTCTTTTACATATTAAATAGTGTGGTAATGTGTACAAGTGGGGCCACTTTGGGGCTTTGGGACTCTAGGGCTCTGGGAGATTTGAGTGTAAAGGATGTGTTGGGGAGCCAGAGGAGTTGACCCGAGGAGCTTTCTCTCTCTCTCTCTCTCTCTCATTTCAAATATTAAATATAATATTAGGGGACATTGTAAACTTGTAATATAATATATATTAAATGATTTTATCATGGTATTTGTACGTGATAAAGTACCAACCCTTTTCCTTTTTTTTTTTTTTTAATTTAATATTTAATGCGTAGTAACGTGTGAGTGTGGACCCTTCAGGAGTTTGAGACTCCGGAGCTCCAGGAGTTCAGGACTCCAGGATGTTTGGGGTAATAGTATGAACAAGCAAAGAAGCGTCGAAGGCCCGAACCTACCCTTTCCTGTTCCAATGGTTGCATAAATGTCGATATAAACATTTAAGGTGATTAATTATACTAGAAATTAATATGATTAATTATATTTGCATCACCTTACAATATGAGTGGGACCCTCTCCGAAATTCCGACATTAGGGAGATTTGGGTATGTTCATAAAAGCACGATGAGAAATTTCGCTGAAGTATGGAGGCTTAGGTATTTATGGATATTGATAATCGCAAGTGCTCCTTTGATATATTTAATCATATTATAATAGAATTATATTATAATATAATTAATAAAAAAACAAATTTGTAATAAGAAATATCAAATTGAATATAGTTAATCCTTTTCCCTAGTAAATAAATAAATATGCATATATTTATATATATGTGAAATTACGTGAAAATTTGGTATTGAATTGCGTGGTGGGGAGAGATTGAATTATATACCTTAATTAAGGTTAATCAAATTAAGTATATTATGGAGAAATTAACCTCATTGTGTTATAATATAATTACTCATAATTATCGTATGAGTAATTTATTGAGTTAGTGATAAACTACTTCTAAAGGGGGGAAAGAGAAAGTAAAACCTCAGTAATTACTAGGCCATGAGTATTAGGCTAAGCAAAAATTAATTACTGGATATTTAGTTTGTGGAGAATAAGTATCCTAAATGAGGTTTAAGTAATTAATTACCAAAGAATGGTATTCTACGAAATATTAATTAAGTATTTTAATTGGACTATAAGAGAGGGACAAAAGTCATTCTCTAGTCTAGCAAACCTAAGCGCCCTATGGTGACATGGCGAATTGATGCTGACTAAGAACATTAATGTGATGGTGAATGTTAATCTTCAATGGGTTGGCGAGTTGAGTGGGGTCCAATAAGATTGGTGAACCTTAGGTGTCGAATGGATCCTAACCGTAGATCGAGAGATCTTGCATGCATCAAGACCATCTATTCGAGAGAAAGGGAATATTCCTCAACACCATATTCGTCGAAGGTAAGCAAAGAGTGCGTTGGGAGAAGGCTCGAATTACGATGGATGCAGGCATGTGTGGATCGAAGTTCCATTGTGGCAGGCTAAGCTACTGCCACATCGAGACCAGGGTGTCACCACATTAGTCAGCATGGGCAATGAGAGGTCACGAGGATGTCGCGTGGCAGTAAGAGAGATGTTTCCAATGTAAACTCGAGAACTTTGGAAGGTCATAACCCTCGTTCCAGATCTTGGTTTTGAGGGAAGTTACCTTCGTTGGAAAATTCTTAATGAGCAGAAGACGATGGAGCTGTGATAAAGGAGATTTGAGATGATCGCGAAGAGCGAAAAATTTATACCCCATCCCTTAAAAATGTACTTAGGGTTGGGTGTGTGAGAGAGTGGTATCAGAGCAAGCAACACCACTTGGTGTGTTTGGGCTCATGAACGAGTCGAATAAAATTTTAATAGAGCATTTTTAAGGGGTAACACCTTATCTTACCCCATTCATAAGAAACTCATTTAAATCACTACTGAAGAGAGGAACAAAAATTTCTGTTGTTGTTATATGCTCTAAAAAAATTTATGAACTGTGTGTTGCTAGTGTTCCAAATAATGAAGCCGACTTCACCTTTCAAATTGCATGTGTTGTTCATAAACTAGTAGATAATTAACTAACAAAAAATATTTTATCAGTACTCTAACAGTGAATGGTCAACAAGGAAAACTACAATGTAAAGAATGGTGACACACCATGATTTGGGGGAAAGCTCTCACAATAGATAAGAAGAATCTAATGAGAGGAGGGCGATGGAAACCCCTCTAGATTTGGCTGAAACTGTAAGAAGCCTCATGGCAGAATTACAAAGTTGTAAGGATGACAATGAAAGGCTGATAAAAGAACAGGAAAAACAAATTGAAATTAATGCAGTCCTACTGCAAAGCCTATCAAATATACAAAGGAAATTGCAACATGGGCCAACAACCAATAATGTGGATATACATCATACTAAGAAAACCCAAAGTCCACCCGAGATACAAAAACATGGTCTTAAAAGTAGCCACATAAGGAGGAGCACCTCAAAGAAGGCCCAACATGGAGCAAAGAGTCATTCAACAAAAGAATCCTACAATGAGGAAACTGACAACTCCAAGGAATTGTCTAGTAGTGAGACTAGTTCACATTAAAAGAGGAGAAGAAAGAAGAGGAAAAATTCCAAGAGCCATGACCCTAAAGAGTTTAAGAAATCCAAACCACCCACTTTCAATGGAGAAATTAAAAAGATGGAAGAAGCATAAGTTTGACTACTTGGTTTGAAGTACTTCAGAGTCCATGACTACTCTAAAAACTTAAAGGCTCGAATAACCATTTTCAACTTGAATGGAAAGACCTCCATTTGGCGGGAAGACATTAGGAATGTGAAAGGAATCCATGCGAAGGACTTGTCATGGAAACAATTTGAGAAATACTTTAAGAAGAAATATCTGTCTTAAAAATACTTTGATGGGAAGACCAAGGAGTTATATGAACTCAAGCTAGGACAACACACAATAGATGAATATATCAACAAATTTCTTGAGCTGATGAGGTATGTGCCCTACATAAGGGATGAAAATGTAAATATGCAACGGTTTATTAGTGGACTGCCTCAGTCCTTCCGGGACAGAATTGAGTTTGATGAACCTAAGACTTTAGAAGACACTATTCGAAAGGCAAGGTGTTGCTATGAGCAACTCGAGAACAAGGCAAAACCTCATAAGGATTGGAAGAATAAAAGTAAATTGGGATTCAAGAAGAAGGGGTTTAAACTCTCAATATTTAAGAATCATGGGAAAAGTTCTAAGATGATCCTTCCTGCTAAAAGTGTGTATCAACATAATTTTCCATCTCAAAGTGGTAATAAACCCTTTGGATCAGCCCTAGGTAAGATTGATAATACAAAGAGAGAACCCTTGAAATGTTGGGGTTGTGGGAAGAACATCTGCTTAGGGACTGCCCACATAGGAAACAAGACAATAGAATGACCTACAACATCCAAGAGGCTACCATAGTCAATGATGTGGTTAGGAGCATGCCGCAAATTTATGCAACCCTGGATAATAGACAAGCTGACCACCAAGCTTCAGTGGTGGAGATGGAAGGTATGATTGCCAACCATCTAGTTTCCATTTTAATTGACCATGGTTTTAATCCCAGTTATGGTTCACCTCAAACTGTTGTGAAACGTAAATTGCTGCAAGTAAAACATGCTAAGTCATGGCTGGTACATCTAGCCACTGGAACAAAAAGAAAGGTGACAAAGATCATACCAACATGTCAATTCATTTTGAATGGATTCTCCACCCAAGCAACCCTAAACATGCTCCCTTTAGGATCTTATGACTTGCTGATTGGCATGGATTGGTTGGCTGTCCATAAAGCCAAGTTGGACTGTTATAATAAAACTTTGGAGTGCGAAGATGAAGAAGGGAGGAAAATAACCCTGCGAGGAATTCAAAAGCATGTCTCAGTGAAACAAATACTAACCCTTAAAGTGAAGAAGTATTGCAAAAAATGATGTCCTTTGTATGCAATACAAGTGTTGAACTCTATTAAGGACAATAAACCAAGCCTAGAGGACCATCCTATATTAAGAGAGTATAAAGATGTGTTTGCAGAAGAGGTACTAGATCTACCTCCAAGAAGTGATATTGAATTTTCAATAGAACTTGTATGAGGAGTGGTGCCAATGTCTAGAGCACCTTATAGAATGAGTACACTAGAGCTAGTTGAGCTCAAACTACAACTAAAAGAGATGTTGGACAAAGGTTACATTTGGCCTAGTGTGTCTCCTTGGGGAGCACCAACTCTGTTTGCGAAGAAGAAGGATGGCACACTCAGGTTGTGCATAGACTATAAACAACTCAATTTTATGTCCATTAAGAATAAGCATCCCTTGCCAAGGATTGATGACTTGTTTGACCAATTAAAGTGTGCTACAATTTTCTCCAAGGTTGACTTGAGGTCTGGATACCATCAAGTTCGAATTAAGGATGAATACATCCACAAAACAACCTTTAAGACAAGATATGGGCACTATGAATTTGTGGTGGTGCCATTTGGGCTTACCAATGCACCAACCACTTTTATCTACTTAATGAATAATGTACTCGGTAAGTTCTTGGACAAATTTGTGTTGGTTTTGATTAACGATATCCTAATCTATTCTAAGAGTAGGGAAGAGCATGAAGAACATCTCAAGTTAGTGTTAGAAAAACAGGCTCGCAGAGTAAAAAAATAAAAAGAAATGCATAAATAAAACACAAAAGATATATAATACAATAGAGACACAGATATACGTGGTTCACCCAGTGTGGGCTACGTACACTAGAGAAATTGCCAAGTCCTTCCTTTTTATTATCCAACAAATGAAGGGATACAACCTACAACACACACGCTGTAACTTCCTCTTCTTTCTCTCACAGTATGCTCTTTCATAATAAAATATTTGCAATGATACATAACCGCAATACATTTCCCTCATAAAAGAGGGTTTCCTTCTAGGGCAAAAAACCCTAACATAAATTCTACCATTAGATCTGCGACCTTATAATGAATGGTCCATATTTATTATGAAATTACAATATACATTTA
>ML877624.1:17872-30197 GCA_009831015.1 Picea engelmannii
AAGACAAAACTCATTTACTTGGGATTTGTCATATCGGCAAATGAATTGAAGATGGATCCAAGTAAAGTGGAGGTAATTAAAAATTGGCCATCACCGAGAAATATTTTCGAGGTGAGAAGTTTTCATGGACTGGCTAGTTTCTATCGAAAATTCATCAGGAATTTCAGTGGAATTAGCGCAATGATGATGGATACAGTTAAGAAAAGACACAAATCTTTTCATTGGACTGAAGAGGCAGAAAAGAGTTTCAACCTGTTGAAACGAAAGATCACAGAACAACCGGTTTTGGTGTTGCTGGATTTTACGAAAGTGTTCCAAGTAAAATGTGATGCAAGTGGCTTTGTCATAGGAGCGGTCTTGAGCCAGGAGGACAGACCAATTGCATATTTCAGTGAGAAGCTGGATGAGGCAAAAGTAAAGTAATACACGTATGACAAAGAGTTTTATGCTATCATACAGGCATTGAATAAGTGGAGGCATTACTTGGTCCCAAAAGAATTTGTTTTGTATAGTGATAATCATGCATTGCAGTTTGTGACTCAACAGGAGAAGTTGAATAAGAAACATGCTAAATGGGTAGAGTATATGCAGAACTTTACATTTGTGATTAAACACATTTCAGGTACTGCTAACAAAGTGGCTGATGCTTTGAGCAGGAAGTGTTTGTTGCTGCAGGAGTTCCGAGTCAAAACATTGGGTTTTGAAAATCTTAGGGACATGTATGCAGGTGATGCAGATTTTGCAGAGGCATATGAAGCAGCTGAGAATCCAGTTCTCAGAGACAGAAGCCCATGGATAGATTACATGATCCAAAATGGACTATTGTTCAGAGGAAATCAACTATGCATTACCAAAGGGGAATCTGAGCAAAGCGGAATCAAAGACTGTTGCTGCAGGAGTTGCGCAAAGTCGAAGGGATTCAACACTTGGGAGTTGTTGAATGATTGCCGCGAGGAGCGCGTGCAAGTCCCTCTGAAAGAATCAGAGTGGAAAAAGCTCAGGAGGAATAGATCTTTGAACTCCTTGAAGGCTAAGTGCAGGGAAGTTGTGTTGGAAGTTGGAGGAAAGCGTCGCAGGTTGGCGAGCGAGCAAATGAGTCTCGGAGAGATACACTTCTTTATTTCGGAGAATTCTCAAGGAGAATGGACGGACGGAATCTTTGGAAGAGATTTCACGAAGTTCCGAGAGCCGTTGGATCTCCCAGAGGTGCAAGGTAGTTACAGTGCAGACATGGAGAGGATTCAAAGCTCAGGAGGGGCAACACCGTTGATCCAAGTCAGTCAGGGCCGTTGGATTGTTCACGAGATCGTCTATCGGGACCTCGTGAGGAAAGTGTCCTAAGTTTGGTAAGGAGAGTCGGGATATTGCGAGAAGTGATATCTCGACTACTCTGAGGATAGTGTGGATCCACAGGAGTTGGCCAGTGGATAGGTGGCACCTCGCATCTCGGGAGCTCGTAAGTGGAAGGGTTGAGAAATTGGTGTTAAAAGTCGCGAGGCGCGAGGGCACGAAGTGGCGAGAAGATCGGATCTGTCCATCTGAGTAGGACAACTGGCAGAGATCAAGAGATCTCTTGAACTCGGGAGTTCGCAGAGTGAAGGCCCAAGTATTGGGTGTTCAAAGTCGCGAGGCGCGAGTACGCGAAGCGACGAAGTGGCGAGAGGATCAGGAGCATCCATCTAAGTGGGACAGGTGGAGGAGATCTAAGGATCTTGCAAACTCGGGAGCTCGCAGGGTGAGAGCCCAAGTATTGGGTATTCAAAGTCACGAGGACGCGAGAAGCGAGGAGGTGAATAGCTGTTGGATCCGGATCGCAGAGGACCGTTGGATCCGCACGTGGGATCGTACATCGAAGCCTCATGAGAAAAGGCTCGAGAACTTGGCCACGGAAAACGTGAAGTCGCGAGGGAACGAAGTCGCGAGTTTCGACATCTCGGACATCGGGAGTCGACGTAGAAGTTATTCAACCTCGTGAGAAGCGAAGTCGCGAGGGAGCGAGGTCGCGAATCTCGACATCTCGGATATCGGGAGTCGACGTGGAAGTTATTCGACCTCGTGAGAAGCGAAGTCACAAGGGAGCGAGATCGCGATAGCGCGGAAGTCCCGATAGAAGTGACAGGTGTGGATGAGTCAAGTCACACGTGCACATCAGAGTTTCAGTACCTCGGGTATTGGAGGTTGGAGAACCAAAAGTTTGGTATCGCGAGTAGCAAAATCCCTCAGGGAAAAGTCAGGGAGTTGACTGACCATTGGGTCTCAGGGATCCGAGAACCCTGTGTTCAACATTTGAACTCGCAAAGTCGCGAGTTCTGATCCTCCGAGGAGTTAAGGAAGGGGATCGCGCGACGAAGAGAATCTGTGGGTAGGAAAATTCCCGATAGGGAATTAGGAGAACCTTTGAGTTCTTCGGGCCGAGAAGAAAGGAAGGTCCTGTGTGAGCGGACGTGCCCGGGGTGGTGCGCGTTTGCGTCATGAGGGGAGGAAGAGAACTCTGGAAATACGCAGAGTGGGTGATAGCAGAGAAGGGGGAGAGTAACCCTCGTTCTCGGTCACTGGCAAACAGAGACACAGTCTCGCAGCATCGTGGTCTCAGCTCGGGGGTGGCTAGTTGTAAATCCTATCGGAATAGCTGAGCCTACGGTTGGGTAGAAACAAGCACCCCTCTCAGCAGTTGCACTCACTTCTGGTGTTATTTCTGATAAGTGTTTTACATCTTGCATCTTGAAATTCATATGCTAACATATATGCTCATAAACTGTGAATTTGTGAATGATTACAGTATAAGACTGTTTGTGCAGTGTTTTGATAAGAAAGGGTAGATGTATGCTTGTAACAGAAAAACCACGCATGACTTATGTTGATAGATAAATTTAATTATGCATAAGTTGAACCAAGTTAGACTTCCAGACCATTTTCGAGAATTTGTTTCCCCTTATCTGTCTCCAGGAATGCCCCAAAATAGATCTCTCCACAAAGGTACCCTTCTTGGAAAAGTTTACCAAGAACCTGGAAAAAGGACTTGAATGCGCAAGTCTTAGCAACCCTGTACGAGGAAGAACGTTCCTCTTGAAATACCGAAGTAGTAGCGTAGGGATAAGTATTGATCGACGGACGAAATCCCGTCGGAAGATCTGCGATCATTCGCGACCATTAGATTGGCGGAAGAAACAAGGGCGTTACATGCCTTACCCCTTTTCTTTTATCTTCGTGGGTAGCAAGGGAATCAGGACCGTAGATCCCCGAGGTTTGTGGGAGTATCTGGACCGTTGGTTTTTCCATGTCCAGAGAGCAGTGGGAGAGTGCACGACGTGGGACAGATCTGAGCCGTCAGATCTTAGCTAGAAAACCCGACAACCGTTGGATCTGTTAGGAGATGCATGAGGGTTAAGCCCTCGTGAACAAGGGCGAAAGTCCCGAGAGAGGAGTCGGTATCGGGGATTCGGAGTTCAGGATTCTGGGAGTCCTGATGACAAGAGATCGGGACACTCCATGGTGAAAGTCCCGATATAGATCTAGACCGTCCATCCGTGAAGGACACGTGGCGGAGATCGAGAGTCCATCGGTATTTCGGATACTGGGGATTCGAGTTGACAAAGGATTTGCGTCATTGGGCGTCACAAGTCGCAAAATCGCGAAAACAATCTAGACCGTCCATCCGTGAAGGACACGTGGCGGAGATCGAGAGTCCATCGGTATTTTGGATACCGGGGATTCGAGTTGACAAAGGATTTGTGTCACTGGGGGTTGCAGGTTGCGAAACAACGAGGACCATCCATCTAAGGGAGGATACGTGGCAGTAATCCAGGATCTCGGGAGAATCTCGAAAGAAAGAGCCCATCGAGATTTCACAAATCAGGAGTTCAGGAGTCTCGTTGACAAGAGGTCGGACTCTCGTGATTGATAAGTCCCGAAACTTCGACTGGTGAACTCCCAAAAATGTTAGCATATGTTTAAGTCTCGATTAACGGACGAGATCCTCTCGGAGGATCCAAGGCCCGTAACAACCATTGGATGTGGGGAAGGAACATGGATGATAGTTCCTCGACCCCTATCCGCCTTTGCAAGCAATGCATGAACATGATCCCTTCAGTGGATCCCAGGGTCTGTAATGACCATTAGATTTGAGGAAGAGACACAGGCATTAATGCCACGTCCCCTTTTTCCCCTTGCAAGAGATGAAGGAATCGAGACCGTAGACCCCATGGTCCATGGAAGTACCTGGGCTGTCCATCTATAGAGCACATGTGGCTACTGGTAAGCGCTTCGGCGTTTCGGCACCCGGGAAACAAAAAGGGCAAGAACCCTTGTCTTCGCGAGTCACGAAATCTCGATCACTGAAACCCTGAAATAGCGTGAGGTGTGAATGAGATTAAGGAAAGACGAGATTTGATCATGACCGTTGATCATCCCAAAAAGATCACGACCATTGATGTTGGCTGAAGGTCGCCGCCGTCCATTGAAGGGACACGTGGCTGTCGGTCGACGTTTTGACATCTGGGAAACCAAATGGCAAGAAACCTTGCCTTCACAAATCGCGAAATCCCGATATCTGAAATCCCGACGTGCTTGGTAATAGAAAAGAGAAACCCTGGAAGAATCCATACCGTTGAATTAGGGGAGGCTTACGGCCATCGATCTCCCTTTGGAGGGAAACTTTCCATTCGCTAGCCCTGTCGGGGTTCGACGTTTCGTTGTTTCGAGCTTCGGGGTTTGCAGAGTCGAAAGACTCGATGTTCTGGTAAGCACTGAGTTGTGAAGTGTGAAGAAACGTCGTATTGATTCAAGTTGTGTTCGTGACCCTCGATCCTATTGGAACAGACGAGGGAAGAGTTAGCTTACGCTAGACCTCCATAGACATTTTGGGGGTCTGCTCGTTGAGAAATCGATGAAAAATTCGATTTCCATAGTGGATATGTGACACCAACCTCTGGACTTCATGTTGAAGTTAGCCACTAGCTTCTTAAGCTAGGGGCTAAGTACGAACCATGCGATTCCATGAACCATGTGTTGGGAAGCCTCAAGCATAGTTTTCTATGGTTCAAGCTTGTGTAAAAATTAAACCACCCACCTCAAGCACAATTTTCTATGGTTCAAGCTTGTGTAAAAATGAAACCACCTACCTCAAGCATAGTTTCCTCTGGTTCAAGCTTGTGTAAAAATGAAACTAGGTCCAAGCATAGTTTAGTTTAGTTTTTAAGCTTGTATAAAAATAAAATATATCCCAAGCATAGTTTTGTTTTGTTTTAAGCTTGCGTAAAAATAAAAAAAATCTCGAGCTTAGTCTTTGTTCTTTCTCATGCTCGTAAATCAATGAAAATGTAATCGAGTAAACTTTTATCACTTTTTCGGACTCGTAAAGGTTATACGAAAAATGAACCCCCTGGAGTTCCCTTTAAGCTCTTTTCAGACTCTCTAAACATGAAAATATTGTCGAGCGATCTTGTTATTTTCACGCTCGTTAAAGTATTTTAAGAAGACGTATGTTGAGCAGTAGTTTATCTCTTTTTCGGTCTCATCAGACTACTTTACGAAAAATGACATTTTGGAGTTTTCTTTAAGTGTTTTTCAGACTCTCTAAACATGAAAAACCCTTGAGTTTTCTTTCTTTGGACTTGTAAAACAAACATCGAAAGGTTCATATGGGACCAAACCACTCCTTCCTAGGGTTCGTTAAACATACTCCGAGGGACTCATCCAAAGGATGAACTTACATTACAAGCATATGTTATCCTCTTGAAACTTACGTAAAAATAAAGAGGTACTCACCAAAAATGGTGGGGGAGGAATTGGGAAAGAAATGTGTCTAAACCTGTATTCTATGGAAGAGTCGCTTTTGAACATGACACCCTTTCACTCGCTTTGTGTCTAGGTTGGAAAATCTGCTTGTCTCTTGATCATACTCCTTTATAAGATTAAAAATTGTTCTGTGATCCCTGTTGTTGAGTTAGTGTTTCCAAGATAGTTGTCGTGTCGTTAATATGTTCAAAGAGAAGTTCAACCCAAAAAGGATTCTATTGCGTCGGCCATTTCTGCAGTCCTTAAGCCTTCTATTGCATCGGCCATCCCCGAGTCAGTCCTGAATCACCTATTACTCTGATCTACTTCAAATATTGTTACCCATTTTGTGTCATTGATGGGGGATACATTAAGGTCATCTTGTGACGAGTCTTTTCCTGTCGACTTCAACTCATTATCCAGGAATTAGACTTAGAAACTAATTGGTACCTTGGAACTTGCATGCCTCAATGGTAGGTTTCCTCGCTTTCGACAATGGGTTTTCATTATTGACCCTTGATTGGGAGATTCCGCCGAGTGTTCAACTTTAGCTCACAAATTCGCACCCGTTGGGTTGTACTAGTGTACCTTGGGAGTCATTGACATTAATGGTGATTTCCCTCACACTTGTTAACCATATACACTAATGACCGGTAATCAAGTGGTTTCTACCATGTTCGACTTCAGCACATGTATTCGCATGGTTAGATGTGTACTATAGAGTGGTGGAGATGAAGACCCTGAATTTTTTCTGACAGATTCAAGTTGCATTGGAGTATATTCAGATTGTACTGTTGCATAGATCCATAGTGTATGTTTCGTGGGTATGTTCAAATTTGAGTCTTTAACACATAGATCCACAATGTATTTTTGGTGGCTATGTTCATATTTGAGTCATAATGGCATGGATCCACATTGTATGTTTGGTGGCCATGACCTGTCTTACTTGACATGGATATTTGCACGTCGACATGTATGATTTGAGTCATTTGTATTATGAGTATGGGAATGCCTACCTCAGTGATGATATATTATTGTACTGTATTTCCTTGTTTGTTGGCAGGTTTCCGACCGTCGCGTTCCTTGTTCCCTACACACACTCGATAAAGTATTTCAACTATCACTCTGTTCTAACTTCATACTTTGGGGGGCTCTCTGTTACACATTATTTTCGTCATCCCTATGACAGTTAATGATATAAACCTATTTGTTTTCTTTAGAGGGATCAGTGGCCTGAATTCTCGAGGAAAGAAGGGAGAAGAACTTTGCCTGAGAGATGAAATCATATTTTCCTTTGTAAAAACCCTAATAAGGAGGATCGTCGCACCCTGTCTAGTTCTAGGGGTGCGACAATCCTAGATCGTTGCATGCTGTACTAAACTTAGCCTGTGACATCATCGCACTCTGCTCAGTTATAGGGGTGTGACGATTTTCGTACGTGGGAAAAACGAGCATCTTCTCGATGCTTCTAGAAGGAGAAGCTTCTATGGTGAGGTGGCCTCTGATCGGTTTGGATCTTACTCGCTTTTCTCATTTGGTGGGATCATCCTAACCTCGTCACCTTATCCTCTTCAGCTTATAAAAGGAGAGGAGCTCTCATGGAGAAAGTTAGATTGGGAATTTGGCTTGAGATTGTTAGCTTGGTTAGAGTGGCTTTGAGTTTTTCTTTGTCAAGATAGATTGTGAGTGACTTTCAGATCTATAGTTTCAGAATTCTTGGAGCAGAAGTGTGTGGGAAGAAAGGGACTGTTGGAAGGGACCTTACAACATCAAGGAAATGATTGTATTCTCCGTTTCACATTTTTAATACAGTAATATATTTCTTTCCCATAAAATTGGTCTTATTTTATTGTATGACTCCTTGATCACATACATAGGTTTTGTTGAGTATATGTTGTTGCTTTCACTTCGTTGGCTTGTGTCTTTTTAGAGGTTCAACATCCCATAAGCCTTGGAATGGATTAAGGATAACACTAGCGAGGACAAACGACATTTAAACGGTATATCATTTATCTCTTGTTAGTTAGTATGCTTAATAATTAAAACTTAGGGGAAGTTTTATATTCTGTCTTGTTTTGTTCTAGTTTCATGGTGAAACCAGGGAGATCAATTTGTGTCCGCACTTACCGATTAATCCACTAACACTCTCCCATTAAACATAATTTTGAGCAGTTGAATACGGAAAATCCGACCCATCAGTCGAATAATGCCAAGAAGAAAGGAAAAAACCGAAACAATAATAACCCAGGACCAGGGGGAAATAAATCTCAACAAAACCAACCTGCTGGGGACAACCAGAATCAGGGTAACCAGAACCCCCAAGGGGACAATTACAACAAATGCCAAGGGAGGAACAACAACAACAACCTTTGAACGAACTTCCCTTGCGCTCTTTGCGGTGAGCATGGTGATTATACTCACCATTGCCCCCAAATTGTCGACTTCAAACAGATGAAAGAATCCATGAACACGCCACGTCCTCCAACGCAGCCTGTCCCTCAACAGGCCCCACAACAGTATTTGAAACAACCACCCTCGACCATGTTTCAAAACCGTATTCCACACCAAGGTGTGATGAATACCCAATAGGAGTTACATCCTGCCCCACCACAAATGGGACAATATCAAAACCCTGGAAATCCAGTGGATCACAATATCCTCCTCACAAGTGAAGAATAAATTCTTCTGCAAACGCACAATCGTCAATACAGTGCACCCCCTGAATCAACTCCCACCACTTCATAAGCAACTCTAGCTACATCCGAACAACCCTTGATGATTCCACGCCCTAACACTAAAACCCCCATTCGTATCCCTCACCTTTTGTTACGACAAAATGTCAACAACCCTCAAGCTAGGGAAGCACACAATTACAGTTTGGTCGATGAATTGGCGCAGTCCCCTGCAACCATGTATGTTTTGGAGGTCTTCCAAACCTATCCAACTCAATGAAAATCCTTACTTTCTGCCTTGGGGGAAGTCGACCAAGCTGATACTAGACTCATCACTTTTGATCTAGATAGCGGAGAACCTCGTCTCCCCACTTTGGTAGCTTTCCAGATACGAGTCAAGATTCAAAACATCACGGTTCATCGGTGTATGATTGATGAAGGTGCATCCACATGCATCATGTCCAAAATTGTATGGAAAAAACTTGGCTCCCCTTAGTTAGTACCATCCACCATCACTTTGAGAGATTATGATGGTAGACCATCCTCCCCTGAAGGGCTCTTTCAAAATGTCCCCATCGAACTTGGGGGAAAAACCATCCTCATCTACATTGAGGTTAGAGACGCCCCGCTCGATTACAATATCTTGTTTGGACGTAGCTCCATGTACGCCATGAAGGCAGTGACCTCTTCTATGTTTTGAACGATGTTGTTCCCCCACAACGGGAAAATCATCACCATCGACCAAGTTGCAGATTACGAGCCAAACCACTATGCCAACATCGATAACATCCTACCTCTTGTCTGCACTAGTTCCGATGCTTATTCACTCATTGATATGGGCCCTAGAATTTTCAAGGACCCATCCTTGTTGGGGGAATACCATGGAGCACCACCCCTCATACACCCTTCAACACAAGTGCGTGTTGTATCTTCTAATGGAACTGACCCCAGAGACACCATTCCTCTCACTGAGGCCTCTCCACACCTTGACATCCCACCAATTGAAGAAATTGTACCTCAAGAATTACCTGAGAACCCTACTACACCACTTACCCCTGATTTCACCCTCCCCTAGGGGAAAATACCAATTTGGGAGACAATCCCCCAAGCCATCACTCAAATTCCCTTCTTCTACCCCCCACCAGGAGTACAAGCATTTCAGTAAGCCACAATGCTTACTCTTCCCAACATGGTGCTCACCATCCCTGTATGGTATCTACACCCACCCGCGATGGTTCCTCAACCATCTCTCCTTCCTCAGTCAGAGGGAATACTGATGCAGATTCCAGTACTAAATTCAGCCACGCCACCCTCACCCCCAATTTCCAACACCACTGCCACAGTTGGGGGCAGACGAAAGAAGAAAGAGCCCACCGCTCCACTTCCTCCCCGAGTTCAACCTCCTTGCGCACTATGCGAAAGAGAAGGACACCCCACTAATATATGTCCTTCTATTCTCGAGTTACGCAATCTGATCCAACTCCCTCGAGCAATGACATCGCTTTTCGCTTCACCAAGTACCTCTAGTACTACCACAACGTCCCCTACTACAGGCAGTAAAGGGTTGCGAACTAGATTTGCTTGTGCCATCTATTCAGAATATGGCCACTACACTCATCATTGCCCAACACTGCCTCAATTTCGACAGACGCTAACGACCGTACGCCAAACCTTTCAACAAGAGCCCTATTCACCACCACCTTTGGGTACCCACATCACCGACATCCATTATGTTTTGACCTCAGTACCCGAATGGATGAGATGCCCTTGCTCTCTTTGTGATGCACTTGCTCATTTCACATACCGGTGTCCTTTGATCATTGAATTTAGGTGTCATCAAGTAACCCTTATTCAAAATCATTCGACCACCTCACATCTTATGATGCAAGCGACTCCCCCCATCCCTTCTCCAGATACTATTCACATCACCTCCCCTAAACCTGAGTCACTTCCCACCCCTCCATGGTTCATGGACAGACTATCTAAGGATATTCCACTAAATCCTCCCAATTCTTCGGTTCATTTCCCCCAGGAAATCTTACCCCCTACCACAATTTACCCCCCATAGTGTCTGGACATTTGGTTTATGGAAAGCGAGCCATGACAACATGGTTGTGATATCCCCTCTACGTCTTCACCACTTGAAGACAACCACACAGTGACAGTCACCCATGTCACCTCCACAGATCCCCTGTATTCTCGCATTTTTCACTGCGATGAAGATATCCTAGAGGAACTCACTACCTATGATTGCCCATGGAATGCGCTCCATCACAAAGCACTTTTCCTCTCACAGGAAGTCTTGGACCCTCCTAGCCGAGCCTCCGTATGTGCAATCAAAACCAAATATTTTAATCCGTCAGGGCACATAGACTGGTTTAACAATCCTATCCCTGCCCCCGATACTTTTGAAGAAGGCAACATGGCCAATATCTCCCCCACTGTCAAAATCGACATTTCCATCAAACTGGGAATTATAGAAGAAATCACCATTGGCGTCGCATGCTCACTCGAGGAATTCATAGCTTACAAAGCTCTCTTCTAGGAATACCGAGATATTTTTGCCTGGTCATATACATAGATGCTCGTCCTCGATCCTTCTATTGTCGAACATCGCATTGACACATGGCCAGATGTCGACCAAGTCCGTCAAAAGTAATGCTGACTTCACCCACCCAAATATGCGGCTATCAAAGCCAAAATTGACAAGTTACGCGATGTAGGGTTCATATACCCTATTGCCTATACCTCATGGGTTTCCAACCCCGTCCCTATTAGAAAAAAACATGGCACTATTCGCGTCTGCACAGACTGTCACGATCTCAACCATGCTTGTCCCAAAGACAACTTCCCAATCCCTTTCATCGACCAAATTATCGATGACTGTGCCAGCCACGAGGCCTCATCTGCACTCAGCCCCGGGGGAGCATTTTTCTCACATCACGTCTAGGTACACATCCTCATGTTCAAAATTATCAAATAACTGTTATATGTTCTTTATCTTCAGATATTGTTCACCTCAGGTATTCAGTTTTAATATGTGCAGGTACTTAGTCATCACAAACCAGCGTCGCCCCTTCAGGTATATGATCGACACTGGCATGTAATCATTCCCTCTGAATATCAATTGCATCTCCCATTCACACCCTCTGACACTCGCCTTTAGGGTCCCTACATCCTGCTCTACAGCACTGTCACCTTCGCTGCATTTTGGTACTGTCACCTGGTAGCACTCTCCCCCACATGAGTTGTCCCATTGATAGTTCCCCTTGGTACTTTGACACTCATGCTGCTTTCACCCCCTATGGATGAGAGTCTCGATAGTCTTACGCATTTCCGAGAATAAGCCACATACTGCTTCTCATCATTTTTCTAGCTTTCCCGATGGACTCCCAAGTTATCTCATCTCGGTTCTATCTGACTGCACCTCCACAGTATCATTAACCCTCCATTTCATCCAAAATTAGTTTTCCCATTTGCATATTTCCCTTCATTCATTTCCCTCATAGAGAAACCCTAACATAGGGCCCCCACCCTCCACCATTTCTCCACACAACTTGCGCCCTCCCAGGGCAAGCCTCCTCGCACTGGGGCACCCGTTTCTGTATCTGTAAACTCATCCCAAATTATTATTTATTTATTTGGTAATTGTAAAAAGCCTTTGTTTCCAGCATTTACTTAGCTTTTTGTTGTCACCCTTGACGACCTTCTTTTTCTGGAAAATAAACCCATGTCACCCTTGGTTGGGGCATCCACTATCCTTTACTCATTCTGACATCGTTCATAAACCTCAAGTATCCCACAGTCCATGTACCCCTGATCTCTGAGTTTGTCCACTTTGTCACACCTCTAGAACAATTTACCCCATGTCTAATCGT
>WSFP011470634.1:0-17916 GCA_009831015.1 Picea engelmannii
AAAAAATTGTAAGTTCCCATAAACTTCCCATGAGGAAGAAATGAAAAAACATTGTGCAAGAAGAGGAGGGACCGAGGGGAGAAAGTGATATCCACGATCTCTCCCTCGAAGATATGGAACTAGAAATTGACATTGAGAAAGTGTTCCACAATGACGACTAGATAGAGAGCATTACTCCCTAGAACCTTCAGATGGAAATAATTGGGACCGAGACCTTCGATGAAGAAGAGTCTTTTGAATTTCAAAGCGTTGTTTTTGAGAGCGAATCCAAAAATTTGATTATTGAAAAAAGATATGTAAAGAATAAGAAGGGGAAATATCATTCAGAGATTAACCTATGAAACATGTGGCCTTCCCAGATCTCCCATATACACCGAGCAACTGGAGACGTTCTAGACAACTCTATTGACGGCCTTGAAGTGGAGAATGTTAGGTTAAAGGAGAGAATCAAAGAATTGGAGGGAGCTCTAATTCCCCTTCCAATGTTGGCTAGTCCTTTAGCAATGATTGGGCCTACCACACCTGCGGAAAAGTTAAAAGGATCAGCAAGCCTTCTCACATCAGCCTGAGGCTATGTGGAAAAGAATGGAATTAATAACAGAGGCTTGGGAGATGTCAAAGAGTATGATCTCTTTTGGAACAAGAGCACATGTTTTTCATGAATATCTGCAAGCATATTTGAAAAATGAGCAAGGTTTCTACCTCGATGCAGTTGTACCATGTGGTGTTAAAGTTACTAGTATGACAGAATTGATAAGAAGAGAGGAGGATCTCCCTTCCTCGAATCGAATAAAGAAAATAAACGCATGTTGGAAAGAAAAGGTAAAAAACCTTAATGGTATCATTCAAGCATGTAGCCAGGCCATAACTAGAAGAGAGGAACTATTCAAGAATCTAACTGAGATAGATCTAGTTGGAAGCATTAATGAAGTCCAAGAAACAAAATTGATACTCAACTCATTTTTTTAACCAAGCAAACATTTGATGAACAAGTTAATATCTTTAAAGGGATGTATTTGAAAAATTCCATGGCATTCTTGAATATGGTGAAGATGACGTGGAAAAATGGCTAGTTGATTATTCGATTAAAAACCAATATATTGAAGAAGCATTGCACAACATATCTATTGATCTAAGGGACTTGGAAGGTGAACTCTTCAATATAAAAATATGGCATGAAATCAACGTGGCGCCCATGAGGAGCTACATTGAGGAGTGGTTCAAAATGGTTGTCGACAAGCTTACCAATGAAGGGAAAAGGACAGTTGATATGGTTCCCATAACCGCTGAGGAAAGCCATAAAAGGACATCAATGAGAAAATGGCAAGGCATAAGATACCATCATAGTAAGTTCATATTGATCACATTCTTTTGTCTTTTTCAATCTCTTCATCCAGTTACTCTACCTCTTTAAATAGAAAGGTTTAACCGAGGACTGACAATTTTCTCTTTCTTCTTGCCAGGTCTTGTTGTCTTCCACCGCCCACTTTCTTCTTTCTACAAGCTTCATTCTTATACATATTTTCTTTATGGTCCATGGGAACGCCAATCCCAGTCATTATGACAAATGCATTTAAATTTCAAAGAATATGTACTGAACTATATATTTTTTAGAAATTCCAAGAGAGCTATTTTGGGAATAATCTCGACTGTATTTTGTAACCCAGTTTATCTGAATATAAAATATTTGAGGTTGTTCTATCATTATATTTTTTGAGTTTCCCATGTATCACATTGTCAAAGTTCTCATGTGCATGCGTATCATTTTCTTTTAATTTTTATGTGATCAGATATCATTAGCCCTGCTATGATGGATGTGAGAAAGTTCTATTTATTTACTTTACATATATGAATGTGTGCATCTCTTGGTCCATTCACATGAATTCTCTTTTTACAAGAAAATTAAAAAACATTTTCTATTTTCTGTTATATCTATTTTACTTTCATTTGAGGGACTTCTTTAAAGATCCCACATTTTATAAATCTCGGACAGAGGAGCACCACCTCTATAAAAATGCGGGAGGATTTGCATCCTTGTGAGGTTGTCGTTTCGGTCCTGACGGATTCAAGCATCAACAAAAGGCCAAACATCAATAAGGCTTGCAAATCAACTATACATAGTTAGAGCCAAAAATCAAGTCATAGTTTGTGTTTGCATTTTCTCGCACTCTTTTTAATGATACAAACACAATATAAAATGAGTATGTGGATAAAATATTGCACTAGAAAATGATGATTTGGAAACAAGTGAAAATTCTAGCCCGCAATTAATTGTCAATGCCAAAGATCAATGACACTTGTAAATACATCTTAAGTTGTCGCTTGTTCTTAAAACCTGCGCGATTTTGAAACTCCAAATGTGCAAGTGTCATTGATATCAAACCACATATAGGTGTTAGTTTTATTCTTGACTTTGGGCTTTCCAAAGTATCTATCATCACCATTTCCACATCTAAACCTCGTCTTGTAAAAATGAACGGTTGACTGATATGTCTAAGGATGACACCCTGAGTGCCCAATATTAGAATATCTTCTTCATCTTGTAAGATAATTGAAGTTGTTAGAACACTTTAGGATTATAAACTTTTGAATTTTAAAATATTTTGTTTTTACCTCTTAAAAATKAAAAATTCACCAAAAAAAACTTAGGAAAATGCTTTTCAATTAAATAAATCCATGATCATTATGTATTAATAAGGCCCTTACAATACCATTTGTTGATGAATTCCATTAAATTTTATCAAACCTCTCTCGTGTTCTCTGCATTATAAGCCTGCCCRAATTTTAAAAGAAAACCTTCAACAGTCACCTCRGGACTTCRCGCTTGGGCAGTTTCAAGGCATCTAAACAATAAAAACCCCGAATCTACGAAGTTTTGAAGTCCCGAAGACAGTTTGTTGTGACAATATTTAAAAGGGTCTACAAATGAGCTATAAGACACGTCAAAAGGTTGATGTGTCACATAAAGAATATGTGCCACATGTCACCTGAAATAGTACAGATGATGAGCACAAGATATGCTTTAAACGAGTTCTGTGTGTCATGGTCTATATGAGTGCCATGTCCCCTGATTGATGGACAAGACGTATTTGCAATAGTTTTATGACACGCGTTGGCAACGGATTGATGCCACGTCTCTTAGGTGCTTAGGGCTACGGAGGTTTATGATGTCACATGTCTTTACTAGTTGATGTCACGTGTCCTTTGCACATGGTTTCCACATGCCTCTAGCACTTCGCCCTTCGGGAGTTTCTCTATGTAGAGTTTGTATAACTCACGGACTGGTATGGGCCTGCAGTCATTAACCATGTTTATTTCCAATTAACACAATATTAATGTACATTTTCATTAATTATCTCGGGAGTTCTTGACTCTGGCTCTTCGACGTTCAACGATTTTGACCTGTTCTGCATTGAAAACTCTCAGAGTGGTACAGGCCCGAAGTGATGTGGCACTTCATGCATTCGAGGATTTCAACCTCTTCTACATTGAAAACTCCCAGAGTGGTACAGGGTCGAAGTGATGTGGCACTTCACGCATTCAAATCTGTGACACTTCCACTATTTGAGGCTTCACAAGTTTCTTACTGCATCTCAAGAGTTCTTGACTCTGGCTCTTCATGCATTCGGCAATTTCAACCTCTTCTGCATTGAAAACTCTCAGAGTGGTACAGGGTCAAAGTGACGTGGCACTTCACGCATTCAAATCTACGACACTTCCACTATTTGAGGCTTCACAAGTTTCTTACTGCATCTCGGGAGTTCTTGACTCTGGCTCTTCGGCATTCGATGATTTTGCCCTGTTCTGCATTGAAAACTTCCGAAGTGGTACAGGATCGAAGTGACGTGGCACTTCATGCATTCATATCTACAACACTTCAACTATTTGGGGCTTACAATATCATTCGTTGATGAATTCCATTAAATTTGATCAAACGGCTCTCATGTTCTCCGCATTATAAACCTGCTCGAATTTTAAAAGAAAAGCTTCAACGGTCACTTTGGACTTCGTGTTTCAGGAGTTCAAGGCATCTAAACAACAAAAACCCTGAATGTACGAAGTTCTGAACACCCAAAGATAGTTCCTTGCAATAATCTTTACAAGGGTCTACAAATGAGTTATAGCACACGTGTTATTAATATTGTTTTATTGAATTTTGTATTTTTTTTTAAATTAAATCATTTTCCTGTATAGCTATTGATAGATGAATTGAACCTCTTTCTACAAGAATTTAAGAGGCTCTTTAATCCATAATTAAAAATGCACGATTAGGTTTTTTTTTCCCTGCCCAGTACTTCCATTTAAATAAAAGCTACTATATTGTGACATCTGCATCTTTCACTCCTTACATTTTACATGCAAGGATAATTTGTGATAGGGTGTCAGATTCAAATATAAAATTTTGTTGAACATGTTTCCAACAGATTCCACCACATGTGTGACTTTATAAATGACATAGTTTTGTGGTCACTAGCCCTCTAACAAAGACAACAAATGAGTGGACATATACACAATGGCAACTTAGTTTATTATTTGGCAGGGACTATGCTGCCATGCAACACTTGTTTAGACAAGTACTTGGTACACAAACTTTTAAAAGAAATCATTTAGTAGATAATTTCCAATCAAACATATTGCATACACCCACTAACAATGCTTGTGTTAAGTGATGCATTTTAAACATATTGCTTGCAACCACTAACAATGCTTGTGTTAAGTGATGCCTTTTAAATAAGTTTACCACTAACAATCCTTGTGTTAAGTGATTCCTTTTAAACAAGTTTATACATTTTGAAAAGCTCATGAATAATCAACATATGATGTATATAATTTTCGATAACTTATAATTATGAATCTTGCCTCTAAATAAACAATCCAACTTTATGTATACCAAGTACAAATATATAAATATATAGATTTTTTGAAAAACATAAAAGATGTGAAAGTTGGATGATATATATATATATATATATATATATATATATATATATATATATATATATATATATATATATATATATATATATATATTATTTTTTATTTTTATTTTGAAACATAAAAGATGTGAAAGTTGGATGTTATTTCATTGTTATCTCTTAGAGTCTTGAATTTTGTACATTGTTATTTTTCTAAAAACATCATTTATAGGAATTTCYTATAGATTGTTGACTTGACAGTCATGGTTACCCTACACCTATGACCAACCTTAGGTYTATGAAATTTTAAAATAAAATCTGTATTTTTTCAAAGAAAAWTTTTAAGGAACTATCAAGTTTAGATGTAAAAGTCATGCTTATATCTTTACTTAACTAAAGTCAATATAAAGGATTTATCATTTCTTTTACACATTTTTCCAAACATTTGGCGAGCATGCATCAAGTTACTATTGAAAATAAAGAAGTATATATGAACTTCACTCTGTTTGATCTATAAAATACAATGGATATTCCACTGGAAAGGTCAGTTACAATAGATCTTCAATATTCTGAAAACTTTTAGTATTCAATTTATTTCCTTGGATCTCATATTTATTATTAGTAGCTTAATGTTCAAATTTATGAAAATAACTTAAATATGAAAATGAAAGAACAAGAAAATTCACACACCATCCACACAAATTTACACAATATGTATCCTAGGAAACTTGATAGGGGAGAAAACCCAACTAGAATATGAGGCCTATGTTATGCTCTATTTTCTTCAGTTATAAAAATCCAAATACAAAGAAAGGGGCACTACCTATGGAGTTTCCTATGACATGGTGTCATGAATGGATTCTACATAATCTTTTTCCTCCTTTGTTATTCTCTCAAATCCCACTCCTATGTTCTCTATTCAACAATGGAACAAGTGCAATGCTAAAAGAATGGAACCCCATCTCCTCCTAGTGGCCTAGTATTTAACATAGTTTGATAGATGTCTAGGGTTAAGGTTTTTGCATGCCTCAAACCTCAATTAGTGTTAGGGTTTTGGACCTTATAGAATATGATTGAAATTCCACACATGGCTATCCCCACATGTGATTAATGGGGGTTGGCACAACATCCATTCAACACCATGATGGTCAACTTGCGGGAGGCATAAATTCCATATACGTACTCCTATTGAGATGATTTTCATACCATCAGAAATCTCTTGGTGTGTAGAACAATTTCAAGGTATTATGAGCTATGTTTGCAACGTTTTGACCCCCAAAAGTGTCATTTGATACCTCAAAATGGATGTAGAAGGTTCCAAACCCCAATTCTTCAAAATGGGACCTGCCACTAAAATGGGCCCTGCAAGCCAATTCCTCCAATTTTTCCACCCATACAAGATCAAGATAGATCAAAAATTATATAATTATCCATTCTAAATAATACCTCCTCATTTAGGGAGGCTTTTGGTTCCCAAAAGCTTTTATTAAATGAGATGAAGAAATTTTTCCTCTACCTTCTCCTTGGAGTACCATTTTTCCTTTCCTGGAAATTGTCCTTTCAATCCGATTTTCCAAAGGCTGTGCTTCTCATGCTTAGTTGTTATATACTTATTGCACAAAACTGTGTATTTTTCCAACTCTGCCTAAGCTTCTAATGTTAAGTCCTATATGGTAGGTAGGACCCGCTCCTTAGTTTCTTGATCCAATATGGAAGGCTCATAGAGTTTCATATTTTCCACATTCGTTACTGAGTAAATGTGCATTTATGGGGGTATAATGAATATGCAAGCATTAGCACCCACCTTATCCAATACCTAGAAAAGGCCATACCACATATCCTTGATCTTCTTACCAAGACCTTGTATCTTTTCTTTCTTTAGTTACAACCAAAATATATCTACCACCTTGAATGTTTTCTCAATTCTATGCTAATCATGTCAAGCTTTGTACCTTTCATGTGACTTATTCAATGTATCATGCACTTATAAATGGATTTTCTTAATCTTTTCAAAAAAAATCTCCACTTTCAATGTTTCTCCTATGACGTCTTCCCTCTATCCTCTTTCCTATCCATATAGAACATCAAAGGGCAAAGGCATAAAATACCCAAAGAAATCTTTGAAAGGGGACTTACCAATATAAGTATGGATTGATATGCTATAAGAGTGTTTAATATAGATCAGATTTCCATCCCATGTCTTTGGATTCTTTTGATCTTAACCCCTCAAAATTTGAACCAAAGTCCTATTGACTACTTCTATCTACTCATCTATTAATGGATAGAAATCCATAGATCTCTTCAATTTGGTGTCCATCTTCTTCCAAAGTGTATTCTAAAAGGAACTAAGAAATCTAGTATCCTTGTCTTAAATTATTCTCCTAGGTATCCCAAAGTGCACTCAAACCTATTCAAAGAACATATTTGTTGCTTATTGTCCTTTAATGGTCCTTTTACAAGGCATAAGAATTCACACCTTGTTGAACCTGTCAACTACCACAAACAAATAGTCATGTTGCTTCCTAGTTGTTAACAAACCACGCACAAAATCCATGGAAATGTTTTCTCAGGATCATGTGGGTATAGGTAAGGGATGGTATAAATATGTATTTCTATGACAACCTTGATGGTACAACGAAGTATGCATCCTCTAATATACCAAGCTACATATTCTTTCATTCTAATCCAACACGCATACCTTTGTAAGTTAGAAATTGTCTTCCCAACACCAAAATGTCCTACAATCTTGGAGGTGTGAGCCTCTCTGATAAGCTACAATATTTCACCTTTAGGGACACAAAGCTTGTCTGTCTTGTAGAAAAACTCATTCTAGAGATGGTATTCATCCTTACCATCACCTTATTCTACATGAATTTGGCCTTTTAGCTATTGAAACACCTCTTTATATCCCTCATCTTCTATGCATGCCTATCTTTATATGCATCATGGGTAAAAGGATCCATGTGCATTAAAGTTCCTAAAGTTGTAATCTTGGATGTGGGTGGCCTTGAAATCATGTCTTCCAACTTATTAGTGCTTCCCTTCTTATATTTGATGACAAGATGAAATTGTTGTAAAAATCTCATCCTTTTGTAATGGTTGGTTTGTTGAAGCTTACTCTAGGCCTGCAAATACTACATTGGACGGTGATTACTGTGTATAGTGGAGTCATTGTTCATTAGATAGTGCTTCCACTTATTAATATCTTGAACTAGGTCATATATTTCATTATCATGCATAAGGTAGTTCAAGACTCCCCCATGAAACATTTTAGAATGATAGCATATCGAATTACCTCCCTGCATCAATATTACTCCCATAGGATATACACTTTCATTTGTCTTCACGTCAAAAGGATTCTACAAGTTAGGTAATGAAAGGGATGGTACTTTATTGATCATTCATTTTAACTCATCAAAAGTTCTATGTTGATTATTTCCCCACTAGAAACTCTTTCTAGTGGTTTTTATGGCATGGAGTGGCATAGCTACCACTAAAAAGGATGCTATGAACTTGCATAGCTACTACACTAACCCAATAAAGATCCTAACTTTAGTGACATTAGTAGGAACTGCCCACTTGAAGATGGTCTCCATATTCATAAGATCTATCTTGAGTTCCCCTCCACCAATCACATACCCTCAATACACCAATGATTATTGAGTAAACTCACATTTCTTAATGTTACCTAGAAGGTGATGCTTTTTCAGAGTATTTAACACTTGCATGATATGTGACATTTTCTCCTCCCACATAGAGATATAAACCAATATTTCATACAAACAAACTAATACAAATGAATCTAAATATGGACATAATACATCATTAATCAATCACATAAATGTATTTGGTGCATTACATAAACCAAAAGGCACGATTAGCCATTCATATAGACTGTGCTTTGTCTTGAAGGTATTCTTCCAGATGTCTTCTTCTTTAATATGTACCTAATGGTATCCCAATTTGAGATACAACTTGATGAAGTAATTGGCATGCTACAACTGATCTAACAAATCATCAATATTGGCCAACTAGTACCAATTCTTGAGTGTGATCTCGTTCAAATCATTGTAGTCGATACACATTCACGAAGTCCCACCCTTATTAGGTACCATGATGATAGGTGAACCACAAGGTAAGGTTTTAGTTGAATTACTTCCTTCTCTAGTAGATGTTGCAACTATTTCTTCACTTGGACTAATTCCATAACATAATGTAAATACATGCCAATACTCAGTAATAGAGAGTCAGGAAACAATTATATCTCATGCTCCACTTGTGTATTAGGTGATAACCCTTTAAGCACTTGTAAAACTCTTTTGTATGCCTCTAACAAATCCTCACTATTGTTTCTACTCTTTCATACATCACTCCATGGATGCCTTTACTATTATTGATTCATCACCCTACTAATTATCTCTTAAAAAAAGAAATACACACTTATTACTATAATTGATCAACGTTTTGTCTTAGTTAGCACTTACTAGTGAGATATTTGATTTTCCCTTGTGTGGATTGATGATGAAAGACTTCCCATCATTGTTCAAGCAGTACTGGATTTCTCTCCTCATGAATATTTCATCCCTCATACACATGTAGGGGCTTCCAAACACTACGCCACACACATCAAGGGGTACTACATATAACTCCACTTCATCAATCAAATATGCACTTATATCAAATTTGATCTTACATTGTTTCATGACCTTAAGCTATACATCCTTGTTTACCCACCCCAATGAATATGGGATAAGATGATCATGAACTTCCAACCCAATCTTGCGAACCAAATCAACTACTATGAGGTTGGAATGTGAACCAAAATTGAATAGAGAATCTACCTTGGTATTTTTTATTTAGATATTAATATGGAATATTTTGTCGTCTCCTTCTCTTCCTTGTGATGGAGGATACTCAGATTCAACTCCTTCTACATTGAAGTGCAGACAATATTCTCATCCAGATCCAAGCTTCTCTCTACCGGTTTTATTGAATATGTGGCGAGTAGGTTGTTCTTCTTGGCATCCTTGTTTTGATTCTTTGGATTCATCTATGGATGTAGCTTCCAACACTTATATTTGGTGTGACCATCGATATTGCAATGGTTGTAGTGATTGTTTGGATCCTTGCACTGATTTGTAGTAGCTATAATTTTCTTCTATTTTCCTTTCCACTTTTTCTTCCCCTCCTTGGAAGCATCTTGGTGGTATTTATATTTAGAACCATTTGGTTTTCCTTTATTACGGCCTTTATTCTATAGGTTTTTTTCTTGCACAAAGTCCTCATCAATGGTCCTTGGTTTGAAGAGAATCACTTTCTTTCACAAATGACTGTGTAGACCTCCTACATACTTGAGGAGTATGTCTTGGTTCTTGGGAGAAATACCCAACATGATCACCATATTCTTCAACTTAGTGGTGTACTCCTGCACACTCTACCCTTACCTCTACCTGAAGTCATGTGAATGGATCCATTTTTCCTATACATACCCAATAGAGTAAAATTGGGATTTGATGAGAGTTTTGAATACCTCCCACTTAGTTATTGGTGGATCACCCTCTAGCCTAAGTGTCTCCATGTGGTGTTCACACAAAGTTAGTGTATGGATAGTTTCAGTCAGTAAAATGAAATTGTCTACTCTTCATCTATATTATGGACACTAAAATACACTTTTAATTGTTGCAACCAATTATTCAAATTGATAGCATCAATCTGAACTTTATAGGGAATAATGTCCACTTTTTCTTCCATTTTAAACAAAGGTTGTGAAGGAGTCAAGGAACTGGAACTTGGTTTCTCTTTCTCGGGCTCTTTTTCTTACTCCTTTTATGGGTCTTCACTATCTACCAATTTCTCATTTGATCCAACCTTTTAAGTTAGAGCCACCAACCTCCCCAAAAGGTTTGAACTTGTTCATCAAAGGGGTTACATATTGTCACATATTATGTTCATTTATGTGCTTGGTGTATTCATTTGTTTGTTCTTTCATTTTCATATTTAATATATTTTCATAAATTTTAGCATTAAACTAGTAACAATAAATCTAGGATCTAAGAAAATAAATTAAATAATAAAAGATTTTAGAATATTGCAAGATATTTTGTGATAAACTATTCCAATGGAATATCCATGGCACTTTGCAGATCATATTGGTATCAGAGCAATTTTCTTTGGCGTATTTGTGGGAATTTGAAGGATCCAAGAATTGACTTAAGATGGAAGTCACAAAATCCTATCCATGGTGGATGAATCCAGCCACAACAACCCTCGATATGCAGCAGAAGAGAGTTTTAGAAGGTTGGAAGAGAAAGTCACTAATATATCTCACAATATGTCCCTTCTCATGGAAGCTCTAGTGAACATTTTGGACCTTTTAAGGAGGTTTCTAGCTCTAACTTAGAAGTTGGATAGGATGAGAAACTGAGAGATACTTAAGACCCAGAAAAGAAGTCGAAAAAAGAGACTAAGAAAGACCAACCAAGTTCCAATGCCATCACTCCTTCACAAACTCTATTTAAAATGGAAGTGAAATTGGATATCAATATTTACCAAGGTGATATTGATGTTGTTAAGTTCCATCATTGTTTGCAATAGTTAGAAGTGTATTTCAGTGTCCATAATATAGAAAAAGATTAGAAAAATATATTTTCCCAATTGCAATTAGAGGACCATGCACTCAATTGGTGGGAATGGTGCACATGGACCCTTAGGCTAGAGTTTGATCCACCATTAACTAAGTGGGAGGTGTTAAAAACCCTCATCAAGTCTCAGTTCTACCTTATTGGGAATGTAGAGTACTAATGGATCCATTGGCATAACTTCGGGAAGAGGTAAGAGTAGAGTGTGTAAGAGTACATCACCAAATTCAGGAAAATGGTGATTATGTTGGGTATATCTCCCAAGAACCCAAATGTACTTCCCAAGTATCTAGGGGGTATACAAAACCATTTATGGAAACAAGTGATGCTCTTCAAACCTAGGACCATTGATGAGGCATGTGTGAAAGCACAATACCTGGAGAATATAGGCCATAAGAAAAGGCACCCAAGTGGTTCTAAACAGAAAGACCACCAAGATGTTTCCAAGGAGGGGAAGAAAAAGTGAAAAGGACAAGATAAGAAAATGGAATCCACCACACATCAGTGCAAGGATCCAAACAACCACTACATCCATTGTAATATCGATGGTCACACCGAAGTGTAAGTGTTGGAAGCTACATCTAGAGTTGAATCGAAAGAACAACCATAAGAAGGATGCAAAGAAGAAGATCTTACTAGGCATGGATTCGGGAAACCTAGTAGAGAAAAGCTTGCATGTGGATGAGAAGATTGGATATGCTTCAATGTAGAACGAGGTGAATCTAAATATCCTTCATCACAAGGAAGAGAAGGAGATGAAAAAACTCTTACATATTAAGATAAAGGTCAAAAATACCAAGGTAGATGCTCTATTCAATTTTGGTTCATAGGCCAACGTCATAGCAGCTAATCTGGTCAGCAAGCTTGGGTTGGAAGTTAATGATCATCCTATCCCATATCCATTGGGATAGGTTAATAAGGATGTAGAGCTCATATGAAGACCCACTCCCATTTTTTATCAACATCTTGAACCTGTGTCGTTGCATGCATCAAAATATTTATGGGTTATGTTGTTTTTATGCATTTATGGGCTAATTTGGTTGTTCCATTGCATCAAGAGCACTAATTTCAATTGGAAATGCTTTTCATTTCACTCGAAAATGTTTATATTTTCCAAATATACAACCATTTTTTTCAGATCCAAAGGTATAAAGTTTCAGTACGTTTTAAAAAAATAATAATACTATGTTAATGTTTTGATTTTTCTATTTATATTCCTAGCTCCATAAACTTTCAAGTTTGCATATACTCTTTGTCGTTTTTGGTGCAATCTTGGCATACCAGAAACAAAGAAGAAAGTGGTTTTTTTCTTTGTAGTCTCTTTGCTCTGCACTTTATCTAATCTAAACAAATCAAAAAGAGAGAGAAAAATTTCATTTTCTGGGTAGATTAACTGAGATCTAACTCAAATGCTATAAAGTTTTTAATTTGTTTCCTTCAATTTTTTTTTTTTTTTGTGCGGTTGTGTTGAAGTTTTTTTGCAAGCAAAAACAAGGCTTTTGGGGGTAAGCTCACACTTTGAGGAAAAGAGTAAAAAAAAACCTCCTCCTTCATAGCATTTGTTATATATTTTACATTACCTCACTTGGTTGAAAGTTACTTTATTAAATAAAATGTCTTGAGTTCAAGTCTTTCTATTCATTAAGTTATTTTTTGAAAAATCTCATGCAATTTTCATTGACCACATAACTTTATTGTAAAGTGCATTTCACTTAAATTATAAAAGTGAATCACTATAAAGTAACTTTAAATTTATTTTTATTTTTTTTGCATACAACTTTAATTTATAAAGTAACTTCATTGTAAAAGTGATTCTCACTTATTTTATAAAAGTGTGTCACTTTATCTAAAAGTAACTTATTTGTAAAAGTGAACTTATATGCAAATTTAGAAAATGTTTTTTTTTTTTTTTTACTCAACAACTTCATTGTGCATCCATCACCACATGGACCAACTTCTACCTACCATGTGGCACCTTGGTTACATTTTATGTCTTTCCTAAAAAGGGCATAACTTTGACATCCAAAGTCCACTTTCAGTGTTGTTTTTTTTAAGCTTCTTATTTTTTTAGAGCTTTCCATCCAATCAATCAGTTTCTACTTTTGAGGCCATCTTACTTGCATATTTTAATATGGCTAGTCCAAGAGATCTTTTTCTTATCAATTCAAACTACTCCTCATGGAATTCTCATGTGGAGGATGTAATGCAAAGTAAAGGACTTTACTAGACTATATTGGGAAAAGGAAGTCCCCCACAAATACCTCAAAGAAATCCAAATGGGATAATAAAAATGATAAAGCATGTGGATTAATTGAAATGTCCATCTCTAGTGATTACAATCTCACCTTCAAGGAATTAATGACCCATATGAAGCTTGGGAAAAAATGGAAACCATATTTGGTAAAAACAATGAGAATTGGACCCACTACCTTGAAAACCAATTTATTTCGTTAAATCCCAATGATTTCTCTTGCACTAAAGATTATCTATCCTTTTTCAAAGCACTCAAACTTTTACATGAATACTGTAAAACAAAAAAGAAGGATCACCAATGTATATATGTTATTCTTTCTAAGCTTGGTAGTGCATATTATGTTTTTTAATCTACTTTTCATTCCACTAGAGAAGCTCTAGGGAATGCTTACAAACGAGCCACTCTTGAATATTTTTGTGATTCTTTGATTAGATAGAAAGATAATATTTTGCATCTTGGAGTGATTAGAATTGCAAGTATATCTAACAAAGCCTTAGTGGCCCAACAGAAGTATAAATCCAAGCATCCAAAGAAGAAACATCCTTGCAACAAGAAGAAAACAAGGGTCATGAACTCTCTCAACCATCTTCTACTCCCAATGGTGACAAAGAACCCAAATCAAAAAGTAAGAAGACTGAGAGACATTGCATTTTTTGTGGGCAAGATGGTCTTCTATAGTCTAAATGTTTTAAGAAGATGGAAACCTTAAAGAAACAATGAAGAATCACAACATCAAACATGATTCTTCTTCTTCTTCTTATCATGGATATGTACTCTTTGTTTTTGTTTTTCCTTCAATGCAACATCTACTTCTTCTTATAATGAGTGGCATATTGATTCAAAAGAATCTTATCATATAACTATGGATAAATTCATTTTCTTATTTTCTTATTGAATGTAACACCAAACAAATATTCATTGGTGATGATAAATCTCTTAGTGTTGTAAGGTTTGGAATAGATGAGCTAGATGATGGTGATTTTAATGATGTAATATGTGTTCCTAGTCTCTCCTGCAACATTTTATCAATATATCAAATCACCCATCTAGGTCAAGGTAAAACAATAGAGTTTTCACCTCACCAAGTTGTAATCAACGATTTAAAATATCATGAGCATGTCCTAGAAACTATAATTGTTAATGATATTACTAGGTTGTACAAATTTGACAACTTTGGGTCATCATCCTTTCCATCAGTTTGTATTGTTCACATCGACGACTTAAACAAAATTTGGCATGATTGATTTGGTCATCTAAACTATCGTTCATTGCAACAACTATGTAACCAAAATATGTTGGTTGGTCCTCTCATTTCTTGTATATATTATGTTTGTGTCGGTTGAGTTCTCAAAAAACATCATCAATATGGTTTTAACAATTGTGTCTATTGGCACACCTCGTCCCCCTTACAACTTGTTCATATTAATTTGTGTGATCCACTTCCTTATCTTATATGTCTTAGATTTACACGAGGAAGCACTATAAAGAGGACAGTTCAGGTTGGGAGATCAGTTTCAGGAAGAGTTCAGTCAGGGGGAGCAACCCTAGATGGAAAGATACCTTTGCCATTGATGACAAAGGGGGAGAGATTTATCAGATACAAAGGTAAATGCTTGGAGAAAGAGCACAGAGGCATGGTTCGAGGGGGAGTGATGGTCATAGGGGGGGCATGTGTGATATGACTTCAGTATTGCATCAGAGTGTTGCCATCAATGCCAAAGGGGGATATTGTTGATTAATTGGGTTAGTTGTCATTGATGTCAACCCTTGAAGAAAGTCTGGTAGAAAATTTCAGTAGCACAAAGATTTGGGTAATGGACCCAATTTTGTTTGATGGATAATGGTATGGGTTTTGGTATATTTGTAGGAAATACTATTCTATATGGATAGTACATGTCATGTCATGTCATTTCCAGTGGTATGTGGAACATCACATAGCTCCTCACAGTTAGAGAGTTATGGCCATGTGAAGTTGGAGAACCCTCGTGAGTCATCTAGAAGCCTCAAAAAGTCAAAGTAGTCAAAGTGGTTGCAAAGAAGAAATTATTTAAATAATAAAGTGAAGTGATGAATGTACTATAAGTCAAAGTGGATACAAAAAAAATTATTTAAATAATAAATTTAATGGAGAAATTACTTAGTGGACAAGTGGTTAGAAGTGGGTTAGCCCTAAAATAAGGAAAGTGGGTTAAGATGGTTAGAAGGTAATTTAAATATTAAAGTGAAGTGATGAGTGTGTTAGCATTAGAAGTCACCCCTGGATTGCTTGCAGGAGCAGAGCCCAACGCCCATCAATTTTATGTCACGATTATTTAATGGGGTGATCGAATGGGTAAAGACTCAAGAAAATACAGCTTTAAATCAGGAAACCGGGCCTGGTATGTAGATAGCAAGGGAGGTCTTGATCCAACTTCCGTCAGTAAATGGATTAAGGGTGGTAGATGTAAGACTTGTGAGAAGGGTGATCAAGACTGCCTCGGGCGACAGACCTTCGGAAGCTTGGGGATGAAAAACTCAAGAGCCAAGATCCTCTTGGTCCAGAGCTTCAAAGAGTTGAAGAGTGACTTGACTGGACCCTCCAATTCCAAGTCATTCAGCATTAAGAAAATCACAGGAACTGATTAGAAACAATGTAACTGTTACAGTGATCCAACCTACATCATCCTATAACAGATACAGCTCGACTGGATCCTCCAATTCCAAGTTGTTCTAACACGGTATACAAAGAGATGGAAAAGAAACTGACATCCATAAAGTAAGAAATCTCAAATGCCTTATACATTAACTAGAGCAACCAGCGCTTCATCAAAACTTTACAATCGGGAGCTTTGCTCAACCATCGATAGATTACAAAATACAAAGACTGAGTCTATATACTCAAGAAAATTCACCTCACAGAGGCGTGCCCAATCCCCCCAAGGCTTGGTGTCCCTTCAGTCAAATTCAGACAGATAATCCCTGTCAGACGCCACCTTAACTGCGCATGACTCCTGCAAGGGGAGGGTAGCGGAGCCATTAAATGTTGGGCTAGCGTGCGCAAAATTCTCTGTCTAGTCGACGACTTCAGCATGGTTTCTTTAGAAAAATCGGTACACAGGACCTCTTTGGGCAGACCACTTGCCAGACCCTCCATTCCCCATACTTAATGAATGAAAGGAGGTTTCAACCACCCATTCTTATCTTCATTTACTCTGAGAGAAAACCAGGATCGCGGTCGCATCAGGTGGCGCATGGAGATCACGATGAGCCTCTCTGTAACTGAACTCGGCGCCTCTGGCCTTCTTTACACAGCTCCTTTCTTTCCCCAAGTGACCACGGGCTGTGACCATGTGCTTATTCCCAAGGCGCTTTCAGCGTTCGCGAATGGGAAGGAGCTAATCCCTGCCTTTTGAAATCGCGATGAGCGAAACGCGGAGATGGCTCAATCGGCCGCCAGGTGTCCCCTTTGGATGGACGGCTGAGAATGCTCCATGATATTGCGGGCCCGACCTTCGGCGCTTTCGACGCTTTTGGGGTTCGGTATTTCAAAATTTTCAACAGCATAAAACCTTTACCCTTTGAACTTGCGACTGACGAAAAGCCAATGCGACTGGATCTCGTGCCACGCATCCTTTGGATGGACGGTTGTTATTCTCCCTTGCATGCAATATGGGCGTGATCTGTTTTCATTGATTTTGGCACAACTCTTCTATCTGCGATCTCCCGCTGGCCGCCGATCTGTTCCTTTGGATGAATCCTGACCGCCAGAAATCAGACTGCTCGCTTACTTGCTTGGAAGCTTGAGACGAGATTTTTCTGTGCTGCGCTCGGGCGCTTCTCCTGCGACTTGCAGACTTGAATAATCTTGTGCCTCGAACAAGAAATGTTACTAACAGAGTGTACTATAATTCAAAGTGGATACAAAAGAGATTATTTAAATAATAAAGATAATGGAGAAATTACTAAGTAGACAAGTGGTTAGAAGTGGGTTAGCCCTAAAATAAGGAAAGTGGGTTAAGATGGTTAGAAGGTAATTTAAATAATAAAGTGAAGTGATGAGTGTACTATAATTCAAATTGGATACAAAATAAATTATTTAAATAATAAATTTAATGGAGAAATTACTAAG
>WSFP011470635.1:0-17769 GCA_009831015.1 Picea engelmannii
CGTCCCCTTCCACCACCTCTCATCAGCCATCGTGGTCTCTTTCAGCACATCCCCCTCCCAACAATCATACGACACATATTCATGATATAATTTATATTCATTGACCTTTTATACAAAGGCCTGTCAAATCAAACATTCACATCTTTGAGTTTTCCATAGTTCTTGGCCAATAAAGTTATTTTTACAGACTGGGGGAAACAGGGTGTTACAGGTTCGGAATCCCAAAAGAGATTGTAACTGACCATGGAAATCACTTCCAGAATGAGATGATGTCAGAGTTAGCATCGAAACATGGGTTTACACACGATCATTATTCCCTTTATTATCCCTAGGAAAATGGATAGGTAGAGGATATGAATAAATCTCTAAAGACCATTTTGCAAAATATGGTCAGCCAAAGTAAATATGACTAGCATGTGATGCTTTACCCTGCTTTTTAGGAATACTGAACTATGGTAAAAACTTCCACCGGTTTCTCACCATTTCAGTTAGTACATGGTGTGGAGTTGATTCTTCCTATTGAATGTGAAATCCCTTCCCTTAAGTTGGAAATTGAGCTCCTACCTAACACAAGAAATCTATAAGAACTCCTCGTACACCTAGAGCACCTTGATGAGAAGCGTCGAGATGCCTCTACAAATATTGAAGAAAATAAATGGCGTGCTAAGGCTCAGTACAATAAGTCTCTCTGTCCCTAACAATGCGTTCAGGGTGACTTGGTTCTCCTTTATGACCAAGCCAAAGAAATCTTGGGGGAAGGTAAGCTCAACCCCATGTGGCATGGTCTATATATCGTGTGACGTGTCCTAGAAAAATGAGCCAACGAATTAGAATATCATGAGGGGAGTATGATGGACGAGCCCAGAAATGGGCTCTACCTTAAAAGGTATTATGCTTGATCCCTCAAACTCGGGCGTGACCTTTGTATATTAGTGTATCTTAGTGTAAATACTTTTTTTTTTTTCTTTGCGTCATCAACTTGCTTATTGAGTTTTCCCTTGGTTGGAAGATGTCAATGGAATCTGTGGTCTACATAGGATTTGTGGACGATGCCATTCGTCATACACGAAACATGGCTTCTACCACTTGGGTTATCTATTCACCTGAGGGGAAAATGGTGTCTTCAAGTGGAGTTTGTATGGAGCCATCAATGAATAATGTGGCTGAGTACAATGTCATTATAGAGTTATTACATGACTCCATCTCCCATGGTGTTTGGTCTTTATAAGTTCGCCTAGATTCCTGGTTAGTTGTATGTGAGTTGAATGGAAGTTATCATGTGAGAGATCCTACTTTAATCCGATGATTCCTATGGGTATGAATTTTGGAACGATACTTTGATTTTCTTACTTACGGTCACATCCCTAGAAGTTATAATCAAGTATCTGATGCATATGCTAATTAAATTTTAGATTGTAATTTGTCACATAACTAAGTAGAGAAAACACATTCATCCATTGTAACATATATAAGTAAGTACAAATACAAAAAAAAAATTATATTTCATCCTTTAAAGTCCAAAACATATGGTGTCATAGTAAAAGATGGGGCTCGTTCCCTTAAAATACATATATGTCTAGTACATCGCATAACCATGGAATCTATGCATGTGGTTCCAGATGTGTGTCATGATAAAACACTATGGAATTTTCAAGATGCTGGAAGAGTCTCACCGATGAACGTGGTACACCCACCACTTGCCTCTCCATCGCCTCTATAAGATCCTCTACATGGAACATAGGAATCATGTGCATAAAACGAGACAGGTTTCCCTACACATTCTAAAGGACTCTCTCCTCATCCCTTCCTACTTTCTCATCTCCTTAGCCCCTTCTTCAATGTTTTTGGAATCCCCCTAGTTGTCATGGACCTATGTCTACATAAGAGAACAACTGTTAACACATGA
The DNA here is from genome assembly GCA_009831015.1 of Picea engelmannii. Lineage (NCBI taxonomy): Eukaryota > Viridiplantae > Streptophyta > Pinopsida > Pinales > Pinaceae > Picea > Picea engelmannii. The sequence goes on from WSFP011470635.1 coordinate 1,907, forward strand.
TACCATACAAAAAAAAAATATTTTTATTTTTCCCCTATCAAAATTAAAAAACCCCAAAAAATGAAATGTATACAAACCAATTCTTAACAATCTTTCCAAAGGAGGATCCTAGAGGAAATGGCATGTTCGGGTCCCCTCGGCAGTCAATCCCTCCATAGGGATAGTATTAGTCATTGATCACTATGACCTGTCAATGCCACCAGTGAAAGAACTTATCATTGTAGGGGGTTGGCACCCTACCACCTCCTAACTGCCTCATCACCTTGATCCATTATGACATGGATGGATTGCGAAGTCCGTTTTGAGTAATCTCTACTCTAGCGCTCAAACCTAGAACCCTTTCAAAGAAAAAACTACGCAATATGGATGCAAACCCGAAGTTCCTCATTCTCCCTTGTTTGCAATCCGTTAACTGGCTCTTCATGTTGGCTAGTAGTGAGGTACATTGGTCATAAATAGTGGTTCTCAAACACTCCATCACATATAACATGAGTGGCTTCGATGACTGGTGCAATGCAGATGACCTCGATATCCATGTGAGTACAAGCACAATGATCTTTAGGCTCAAGTTCTCGATCACCCTGATAGGGAGTTGGCTCCCTACTTTATCTCTGCCTACAACATAGTTGATGGAGATGTACTCTTCCATGGTTCTCCCACCTCCCACACCTCAGGCCTTGAGATTTACCATCTCACCTCGGCAAGACAATCTTGTGATGAATTATATGTCATCCACTCCAATTATCAATGGTTTCCCATCGAGATTAAAGGCATCTGTTTACAAATCCCAATAGTTTATTAGTAACTGGAGCAACCTCACTTGATCTCTCATTCCTTTTATAGCCCAAAGTTTATAAAGACCAAATATTTTCAAAGGTTGTTGGGCCCCTGCATCTCTTTCTAATGTTGCATCCACCTCCTCATGCTCCCTTTCCCTCCATTCAACCACCATCCTACAAAAGAGAAGCCATTGCTTGAGTTAATCCTCTTTAAAACCATGTTTGTGTAGTTGTACGTGGGATATCCTTATGACAGCCGCGTATAAGGATTCATATACGCTAGAAGACTTCACTTTTCCGATGTACATGTGGTCGTGTATGTGACCCAATAAACTATCACCCACATACGGCCTAGTTTCTAATTAACGACCTTTAATACTAAACAAATTGTGACTAAAATTGAAATTTAAACCATTGAAATTGAAGAGAATGGGATAGGAACATACTTGGTCTAGACGGTTTCCAATTCCATTGATCGTATATCCTACAACTGTCACTTGAATATCGTGGGAAAAATGGCCTCAAAAGCACTATGTGGGTAAAAAACTCAAATAGTATGGTAAAATTTCTTATTTTTACTATTAATAGAAAAAATTTACCCACTTTCTATATTTTTTCCCTATTTATTTCTATTTTTGACCTTATGGACTAATAGCACTGTGAAAGACCTAGTTTGAAGTGGTTTTGTCTAGGGTTTTTAATAGATTTCCAACGTCATCTCATTTGTTTGTGCCTTCAAAAAGTATATTCTATCATCGATATATAGGATAGCTTATTACCCATCTTTGAATTTATGCATCATCCTATGACCGCGATTCATATTCCCTAGGTACAAACCCATTTCTTAGCGACATGGAACCTTCTCAATGCTACTACTAGAAGTGTGATTATTAAGTAGTAGAGACTTACCAAACATGGATTCCCTAGTTAGAACACTTCTATCATTTGGTGCCCATGTCGATATTAATCCATAGGAACGAGAGTTACTTTTAGTCCCAACATGACTTTGCATTCAAAGCCCATTTTCTTACTCAAGATCATTCTGACCATTACCTATGGGACTGCCCCCGAGTCTTGGTTAAGCTCTTTTCAGACTCCTGAAAAAACAAAACGATAGTCGAGTGATGATCTGGATTTAGGAGCGGAATGAACTAATTAATAGACTGAATACAATAAACACAGAGATATGAAGAATAACACAGATATCCAGTGAATAATATCTTCTATTGAATAATGAAATAGGATGAAACCGTAAAACTGCAGAACTAAAACACTTACTCGAATGGTGGTAGCTATCTCTGAGAAGAGATGTGGCTGCTACGCACATCTGTCTGAGAAGAATCAATTAAAATGAGTCTCTAGAGGCATTTTTGATATTACTCATGAATTCCAAAAACCTAGACATCCAAAAACCTAACCCTAGGAGGTGAAACGTCAAAAGTCATGTGCGCTCCTATGGGTAAGTTGGTACCTCAACTTCCTGAGGTTGTAACTTTTTCATACAAACTCTGTTTTAGGGGCGTGATAGCCCGTTGGAAACGTCTTTCATAGAAATACGCATTTCGTCTTCAAAATCTAACTTTGTCTACTGTTTGCTGTGGCGAGACAAAAAAAACATTGTTTAGGCCTCCAAAATGGCCTTGGAAGTACAACAAGATGTGCTGACATGAAAGCATACAAAATAATCCAGCTGGATTAGGTGAGAGGTCACCAATATCCACCTGGACGACGTGTGGGGCTTCAGACAACCCCATAAGTGTAGAAACCACAATTACAAAGAAGTACAAAAGAATGTGTTGAACTAAAAATAGACAAGAGGAACTAGTTGGAATAGGTGGGTGGCCACCAATAACCAACTAGATCAATCCTCCCCCCATTGGAAGCAATGTTCTCCATTGCATTGAGTTCCCCTATCGGGTGAGGAAACTTCTGCTGGATTTGGCCCCAGGTGATCCATTTGCCTTGGTGTAGGATTTTCCCTGCCTTGACAACCTGATAGATCTGGATCCTCTACTGGCGAGTTTCCTTGACTTGTGTGTCCACTATCTGATCAGTGGATGCTTGTTCCATGCATTCAGGGTTGATCTCTGTGGGTATCATTTGTTCTATGATCTCTGAGGTGTCCAATAATGGTGGAAAATATGGTCGAAGGAGGTCCACATTGAACATTGGGTGTAGGCCAAGGAAGGGTGGAGTGTTGATCTCAAAAGCATTGATACCCACAACCTTGGTGATAGTGTAAGTCCCATAGCGAAGTGGGTGGAGCTTCCAATGGGATCCTGTGAGATGCTCTTTCAACAAATGTAACCATACTTTGTCGCAAACCTGAAACTGGTGTGGTACCTTGTGTTTATCATGGAGTTTCTTGTACTTAGCATTGGATTGATGAAAAATATCCTGGACCTGTTGGTAGATGTGTTGAATATGCTCAATGAATCTAGTGTCTTTGTCGATTGCAGACTGATCATGGGAAGAGTCTGTCAGTGTGGTGGCAAGAGGAACTGCAACATTAATGGGTTCCAAGGGTTGGAATCCCAGTCCCACTTGAAATGGGATATGGTCGGTGGAGCTATGGAGAGCCATGTTGTGACTGTATTGAACATAGGGGAGACTCTCACCCCATGTACGTGGATGCTTAGATTTTTACATGCGCAGGATGTGCACAATAATCCGATAGATGACCTTTGTTTGGTCATTTGTTTTGGGGTGGAAAGCAGTGGATTTTGTGAGCTTGGTGTCCAACAATGACAAGAGACTTGACCAAAAGGTGTTGAGGAACCTGATGTCCCAGTCAGAGATGATGTTCTGTGGTATCCCAAAGTGTACCCTCGCTCATTTGAAGAAGAGCTTGGTAGTATCCTTCACCATGATATTCTTCTTCCAGGCTGTGAGGATGGACATCTTCAAAAACCGATCAACGACCACAAATACACAGCCATTTCATTTCTTGGTGGATGGAAGGCCAGGCATGTAATCCATTGAGATGGATTTCTCAGGAGTATTAAGAGGGGTGTATAGGCCTTTCTTATTGATGGTTGGCTTGGCAATGGCACATGTAGTGCAAGATCCTATATACTTGATAACATCCTGTCAAAGTTTTGGCCAATAAAAATGTTTCTACAAAACAACCACGGTTTTCTCCATGCCAAAATGTTCTGCCATCCAACTGTAGTGGGATTCCAAAATCAGCTCTGCACACTCACTTATAGGAATAAAGAGATGGACCAGGTGGCATAACAGTTCGTCATGAATGTGAAAATTGGTGACATTCGCATTTGTACCAAGAGATGATAGGTGGTGGTGAAGTTTGGATCTTGTTGATAAAGTTGGGGCCAATCATATGCTTCATGTCCATAGGAATGGAGCACAGTGGTGAGTGCAACCACAAGAGGTCGATTGAGGTAGTCAGCGACATTATTTGAGATACCAATATTATAGTTGATGTTGATATGGAAATGTTGCAGGTAGGTGGACCACTTCTGATGGGGGTCGTTCTGCAATTTCCCATGTTTCTGTATGAACTGCAAAGGATTGTGATCAGTGTGTATGATCGTCTCCTTTCCCAGAATGTAATGTTTCCATTGACATCAGGCTTGTAAAATGGAATACATTTCCTTGTCATAGGTGGGGCATTTCCAGATAGTATCTAAGAGTGTCTCACTATGGTATGCCATTGGATGACCGTGCTAAGTGAGAAATGAACCCAAAGCATAGTCGGATGCATCTGTCTCAATATCAAACGGTTTCTACAGATTGAGCAAGGAGAGTACTGGAGCTGAGCACAAATGATGCTTCAAATCATCGAATGCTCATTGTTGTTCCCTCCCCCATACGAAATTGGCCCTGACACTGTCCTTGGTCACCTGGATGAGGGCCCATGTAATATGGGAGAATCCCAACATGAACCTTCGGTAGAAGTTGGCTAGTCCCAAGAAGCTTAGAAGCTCGATCAGTGTGGTCAAGGTTGGCCAGTCACGAATGAATTGGATATTAGCTAGATAAACATGTACCCCATGCTCAACAACAATGTAGCCCAAGTATTGGACCATGTTCATGCCAAAAGAGCATTTTTCCAAGTCGGCATATACCTTTTGTTGCCACAGAGTGCTAAAAAACAGTTGAATATGTTGCATGTGCTCCTCCCACATTCTGTTGAATATGAGGATGTCATCCAAATATACCACCATAAAGGAGTTAGTGAAGGGTCTCAATACATCATCCATCAATCTCATGAAAGTGGTCGGTGCATTTGTTAAGCCAAAGGGCATGACTAGCCATTCGAAGAGACCTTATTTAGATTTGAAGGTTGTCTTCCATACATCAGTTGGTTTGATGGGAACCTGGTGGTAGCCATACTTTAGGTAAATTTTGTTGAAGAAATTTTCCCCCTTGAGTTGGTCAAGAAGGTCATCAATCCTGAGAATGGGGTACCGATTCCTGAGTGTGATTTTTTTAAGGCTCTATAATCAATGTAGAGTCACCAAGTCCCATCCTTCTTCTACACCAGTACAATCGGGCTTCTACAAGGGGAGGAGATGGGTCTGATGTGCCCCTTTTGAAGAATCTCTTACATCTTACGCCTAATTTTGTCATTTTCCATCAACGAGAAATGATAGACTGGTCTATTAGGTAGAGGTGTGTTGGGGGTCAGATCAATTGGATGCTTGACTTGACAGTGTGTCGATACCCCTGTAGGTGAGGAGAAGATGTCTTTGTATTCTTCCACGATCCCATCCACTTGCTTCTTATTCAAAGAGAGGCTCTGTGTAGAGGCCATGGATGTGGCGGTGACCTTCTTCTTACTGTGAGCACAGATCACAAAGAATAAGAACTTCATGGTCTGTGAGATGACCTTACTGCATTTATTAGCAGAGATTAAATAAATAGCAGTAGGTGGCACTACCTCTGGTATCCTTTACAATTGTCTACCCAAAGTAATAATAACACTGCAGGTTCTAGACTCATACACAACATGACACTTCCACAAATATGGTTGTCCTAAAAGAACATCATAAACTTCGATGGGATCAATATCACACAATACCTCATATTTGAAAGGCTTGATGTCATAGGGCAGACAACACTGTTGGCTGACACAAAGATATCTTCCTTGGTGAAGCCAACCGATGGTGTAGGGTTGTGGGTGTGGCGTCATTGGCAAGTCCAGCCTCTTGATGGCCTCTACTAAAATTAGGTTCTTATGAATACTTCTATCGATAATGAAATGAAGCAGAGCCCCCTTTACCCACATCTGCAAGTGAAAGAGGCATTCCCCTTCTTCTAGTTCGCTTGGCCAGACTTTGGTGGTAGATACAGTGGCACTGGGTTCAGCATCAATAATTCTCTTCCCTCCTTCAGGATTTGTTTCGAAATCAGATTTGACCTCTGACTCAGAATCCTTCAGTTCGACCATCAGTGACTTCTTGGAGCGACATTCTTCGGTGTTGTGCCAAGGGATTTTATGGTACTCAGACAATTTTCCTGTGTCCTTCTTCGTCTTCTCATTGCCCTTCTTTTGTTGTGGCTTGGACTAGTTTTCCTGAGGGTGGCCATCTCGACATGGTCCCTTGCTATGTGGGTTGGGGCTACCTTTTCCCTACTTTGGCTGTGAGGGGTTTGCAGATCCAAACTATCACCTTTTCTGCTTAAATTTTTGCTCGATCTTGACAGTGTATCTATAAGCCGTGCCCAATGAGGTGATGTCCAGAAACTCCATTTTTGTTTGAATGTATCTATGAAAAAAACCATAGTGTTTGAGAACTAGATGATTCTTAGAGTCTTTGATACCCAATTTGGTGTGCAGGGTATGGAAAATATTGGTGAAATCTAGTATTGTTTGGTCCCTTTCTTGACGTAGGGTGGTCCATCTGGTGTACTAGTCCTCATAGCTTCCAATAGGGTAGTATTATTCTTTAATGGCGTCCCAGAAGGAATCCCATGTAGGGGCCACCACAAACATTACAGATTCCTCTACGGCCCTTTTCTCAGAGTAAGTATCCCACCAGTCTTTAACATGGGGAACGACCTTGAGGAGTGAAAATGTGATCTTTTCCCTATCGAAAAAATTATGGACCGAAAGATACCCTTTGAGCAGATTCAACCATTTATATACAACATCCAAATCTATCAATCCTTCAAATAATGGAATATCAAAATTTAATTGTACCTTGAAGGGGATTGTATGGCCTCTTGATGAAGATGCTTCTCCTATGGGCCATCGTCGAAGGATTTTCACAAAGTTGTCCATAATTTTGTTCCTTTGTCGCACGAGGTATTCCTTGAGCAACACTTTAATAGGATCTCTTACTGCATCATATTTATTTTCGTCCCCCATGGGTTTTTTTCGGGCTCGATGTGACCAATCTTGCAATGGATCGATTGGTTCGAGTCCCAACTTCTTGTACCCAGATCTTGTTAGGGAAATGCACGAAGAAAAATAAATGAAGAGCACACCGCTCTGATACCACTGATCCAGATTTAGGAGAAGAACAAATTGATTAACAAACTGAATACAATAAACACAAATATATGAAGAATAACACAGATATCCAGTGAACAATATCTTCTATTGAATAATGAAATAGGATGAAACTGTAAAACTGCAGAACTGAAACACTTGCTCAAATGGTGGTAGCTATATCTGAGAAGAGATATGGATTATACGTGCATCCATCTGAGCATAATCAATTACAATGAGGCTCCAAAGGCCTTTTTGATATTACTCATGAATGCCAAAACTATAGACATCCAAAAACCTAACCCTAGGAGGTGAAACGTCAAAAGTCATGTGGGCCCCTATGGGTAAGTTGGTACCTCAACTTCTCGGGGTCATAACTTTTGCATCCGACCTCCGTTTTAGGAGTGTGATAGCCCATTGGAAAGATATTTCAGAGAACTACACATTCCACCATCAAACTCGGACTCTATCTATAGTTTGACTGTGGAGAGCCAAAAAAACATTGTTTAGGCCTCCAAAACGGCCTTGGAAGTACAACAAGATGTGCTGACATGAAAACATACATAATAAGATAGTTGGATTAGGTGAGAGGCCACCAATATCCATCTAGAAGATGTGCAAGACTTCAGATATCCCCATAAGTGTAGAACCCAAAATGACAAAGAAGTACAAAAGAACATGCTGAACTAAAAACAGACAAGAGGAGCCAGTTGGAATAGGTGGGTGGCCACCAATAGCCAACTGGATCAAGTGAACTTGTCCCTTTCACACTCGTTAAATGGTTATGAAAGGAAGTATATTTTGGTATAATTTTAACCCTTTACCGAACCAAGTAGACTATTTACGAAAAAGGAATACTTTAGTCACCATTGGCTAGAAGAGTTTTTCTGGGTATTATTTTATACTTTTTCGTGACTAGGGGACTAACATCTACGAAAAAGGACAGTGGTCACATTAAGTTGTAACGACATCCCGTTATCTTTATTTCATTTTTGAGCCTATTGTTGGCTCTTTCTTTCTCGTTATAATCCTCTCACTTCAACAATTTGCATCACTATCCAAGCAATTCCTTTCATATATCCTTTGCATCTTGACACCCTTTACCTGTATAGGAAACATCCCCCGGACTGTCCATGCCCCGCATGCATTCCCTTACATTGAGAATAGGTATGTTCCACTGCTTGGAGCTAGTTTCTTATTCGTGACACTCATTTCCTCTCATGTATCATAGCATTTATTTGACTATGGAAAAACCCAAAAAAAATGACGAGCATGAAAATAATATTATCCCCTATCGGCAACAGTCGTGTCACCTTTGAATAGAGCACAAACTCTTGAGTCCATTTCATCCAAGGTTTGGGCTTAGCATGGCCCTAGGAAGTTGACCTTATTACTTAGATTCTTCTCCTCTGATTGATTACTCTTCTAGTCCCTATGGATATTTTGTCGATGCCTCATGCATCACAAACTTTTGTCAATGATTAGTGTTAAGACTATGTTTCCTAACTTATCCATATGTCTCATGCTCTTATTCAAAAGAAGTATAATCCTGTGTTGGCCATTCCTCAGAACTCTTGACTTTGCATGTCAAACATACCCTCATTGGATCTCATAATCACATGAAGTTGTTGTCCTACCTTTCACCCTGGGCCTAATTTCATCATCAGTAGGTAACCTTGAACCAAGAAGATGACATCTCCTCATTGGTCACTGACTGGGGGGGTTCCATTTTGTTTGAAAACAAGAAATCTATTCACGCATTGGAATTCATGCAGTGTCTTGGATTCCATTAGCCCTATTGGTGGTTTCCTCGCCTTTGTCGGTAGTCTTCCTCATTGGCTGCTATTCAAAGGGTCTCTTTCATGTATTACTTTCATATGGTGCATGTGATATATGCACATGGTTGTTGGTTCATGAACATATTATTCATATAAGATCCTCCTAATTATCAATCTATTGCTTTGTACCTCATGTTGGATGATGAGAGATACCTTAATTCTCTCCTTTCAGTGGGTCTCCTTCCATTGACTTCAACTCATCTATTCTGGAATCGTGATCTAGAGTCTTATGAGTACCTAGAGGCTTGCATTCATTACTGGTAAGTTATCCTGCCATCGACAGTTGGGAATACATCAATGTATCCTGATTGATGGATTCTTCAAGTGTTCGACCTCAACACCCTTATTCACACTTGTCAAATGTACTCAGTGCCTCAGTGCCTTGACACCTACTTTCATTATTGGTGGGTTGTCTCACGTTTGTTAATGATATACCTTAATGATCGGTAATCAAATGAAGTCTCAATTCACATAATGTAGACTTGCACCTTCGACGGATAGTGTAGAAGACCTCCAACTTACAGTAGCATCCCCTCTATCTATTGTTGTCTTTCATCGGACCAACACCTACATGACTTCAGTAAGAATGGAAAATCAGATTGTGCTCCATTGTATATATATATCTTCGTTGATTTTGAGACTGGACTCCACTGTGTCTTATTCATGACTATGACACCCTATGGCATATGTCCACTTTGTATTGCCTATTCATGGCCATGAACAACTATTTGATATATATCCACATGGATCTACAGTGTAACTCAGATTGGAAGCCATGTATACAGAGTCAATGTGAATTGTAATATCTTTACGAGTAACTAGCACTTCGAGTTGAGTCTTCACTACTCCACTTCTGGGAACTATAATGTATTTCAGCCATCCCAAATACTCCTCTAACCTCACACATTATGGGGCATCTGTTATAACAATTTTTTCCTCACTCCATGCATGTTCCTTTGATGGAATTCCATTTCCCTCCATAGACTTAAATTCCTCGTTTTTGTTCACTCCAATAAAAAATCATATTTTTGTCCATATACATGACCTGCCAGTTATACAACTTGTGTATACTCAGGTTTCTCCACTACAACCCGCATACATCGGGTTTGGTGTTCAAACATTGAAAATATGTCTAGTTTCCATGCCATGTCATGACATCGATGATCCTTTACCTTCCATATACTAGAAATGCTCTGACTTGAACCTTCAATTCCATTTGAAGGGTATAAATTGAGCCATATCCAAGCCTTGGGGGAGGATTCAACACGCTGAGAGAAAATACACCTTGGATAAATTTCACTTCATATTGAGTCTGCATCCCTTTATTCTTGAAAGTTTGAACTTCTTGTGTTCAACCCCCAAGCTCTTCTTACCTTGTCATGGAGAACATCATTGACTCTGACTTGTGAGATTTCCTTTGTGGAGGATTGAAGTGGTGGAGGCTCAGCTGGAGGGTATTAGTTTCTCGGTTCTGATATGTTTCGATGCAGAGGTTTGTCACCTATGTACTTTTGCGGATTACATTAATCGAAATACTTTTTTCTCATCCAATTGATATCTTGAAAATATTTGTATTTTTTTCCATGGGCATATTTATTATGTATGTGTTAGCGTCAGAAGTCACTCCTGGATTGCTTGTAGGAGCAGAGCCCAACGCCCATCAGTCTTATGTCACGATTTGATTAATGGGGTGATCGAATGGAAAAGACTCAAGAAGATATAGCTTTAACGCAGGAGACTGGGCCTGGTATGTAGACAACAAGGGAGGTCTTGATCCAACTTTCGTCAGTAAATGGACTAAAGGGTGGTAGATGGAAGACTTGTGAGAATGGTGAGCAAGACTACCTTGGGAAACAGGCCTTTGGAAGCTTGAGGATGAAAAACTCATAAACCAATATCCTCTTGGTCCAGAGCTTCAAGGAGCTGAGGGGTGACTTGACTGGATCCTCCAATTCCAAGTCATTCAGTGCTAAGAAAATCACAGGAACCGATTAGAAACAACGCAACTGCTACAGTGATCCAACCTACATCATTCTATAACAGTTGCAACTCGATTGGATCCTCCAATTCCGAGCTGTTCTAACATAGTAAACAAAGAGATGGAAAGAAGCTGACATCCATAAAGTAAGAAATCTCAAATGCCATATACATTAACCAGCGCAACCAGTGCTTTATCAAAACTTTACAATCAGGAGCCTTGCTCAACCATCGATCCCTTACAAAAATACCAAGACTGAGTCTATATACTCAGGAAAAATCATGTAACAGAGGCATGTTCATCCATCCAGGGTGTGGTGTCCCTTAAGCCAAATTCGGACGGATAATCCCTGTCAGATGCCACCTTTACTGCGCATGGCTCTTGTAAGGGGAGTAGCTGAGCCATTAAGTGTTGGGCTAGCATGCGCAGACTTCTCTGTCTAGTCGAGGACTTCGGCATGGTTTATTGAAAACATCGATACACAAGACCTCTTCGAGCAGACTGCTTGCCAGACCCTCCATTCCCCACAATTAATAATTGAAAGGAGGTTTCAACTACCCGTTCTTCCCTTCATTTACTCCAAGTGAGAGACAACATTGAGATCAGATCCAATGGCGCCTAGAGATCGCGATGATCACCTCTGTAACTGAACTCGGTGCCTTTGTCCTTCTTTACATAGCTCCATTCTTTCCCCAAATGACCTCGGGCTATGACCATGTGCTTATTCCCAAAGCGCTTTCGACATTCATGAATGGAAGGAGCTAATCCTTGCCTCTTGAAATTTCTATGAGAGAAATGCCAAGATGGCTTAATATGGCACCACGCATCCTCTTAGATATGATGGTCCTGAACTTTTCCGGTGATACTGTGGGCCCGGGTCCTGGACACTCCTGGCACCTCGCGCATTGGAATACAACAGAGCTGATCTTTGTGCCTTGAAATAGCAATGGGTGAAACGACGAGGAACCTAATAGCGCGCCAGGTGTCTCCTGTGGATGAGCTACTGAGGTTGCTTAGCGATACTACAAGCCCAACTTTGGGCATTTTCGGCGCTTTCGAGGTTCAGGGTTTTGATATGTAGAACAACATAGAACCCTCACCCCTTGAACTCCCAAATGCCAAATCGCTGACGCGACTAGATCTCGCGCCACGCGTATTTTGGATGGACAACTATTATCTTTCCTGTCATGCAATATAGGTGCTATCCATCGCGCATAACCTTGGCGTAACTCTGCCACCAACAATTTCCTGTCGACCGTCGATCTGCTCGTATGGATGGATCCAGACCGTTAACACCATAATTTTGCCACCTCACTTGATTTTGAGTCTGAAAAGGACTTCTTCTATAAGTTGCGCTCGACACTCATCGTGCCATTTGCAATCCTGAATGCTCTTGTGCCTTGGACGACAAATGTTACTAACATTAGGCTCTGTGGGGGATAGAGTCGTCCCTGCGATGCTCTAAGTACTCATTTTGCAGTTCCAGTGCCTTGTTGTTGGGTTATGGAGTCATCTACTAAGCTGAAAAAATAAAAATAAAACAAGGAACCGAAAGAAAAATATTTACAAAACACAGGAGCCACAAAAGGCTCAGACAAAACATTTTTTAAGAAAATGCCCATTAACTGGGCTGCTGCAAACTTCTTCACCCTCCAAATCCTATAGCCGATATGTGTTATTCGAGAAAACCTCAGAGATTTTGAAGGGCCCGATCCATAGGGCTTCAAATTTGTCATGCTTGCCCTTATCTTGTTTAGGAGCATCCCATTTCAACACCAGTTCTCCTATATGGAACCGCTCCTTCTTGGCCTTCTTATAAAAACCATGTTTGATCCTCTGCTAATGGTCCTGAATTATGATCATTACCTGCTCTCTGGCCTATTGGACTTCTACCAGTTGGTGAATCCTTCTAACCATGTCATTGGGCTCTTCTTGATAATCCTGGAAGAATTTCACTATGGGAATGGCCATCTGAGAAGGGAAGACAACTTCTGCTCTGTATACTAACTGGAAAGGGGAGATGCCTATATATCTCTTTGTAGTCACTCGATCGGCCCATAGAGTGAATTTCATCTTTGAATTCCAAGCCTTTTTGTTGTCCTACAATAAACTTTTGATGATCCTTATGAGACTTTTGTTGGAGGATTCTACTAAACCATTGCCCTGGGGATAGTATGGAGTGGAGTGAATCATATTGATTCCAAATTGCTCACAGAATTCGACCAATGGTTCGGCCTTGAATGAGGTTGCATTATCTGTAACGATCTTTCTTGGGCAACCGAATCTTGTGATGAGGTCTTCCAGGAATCCAATAATTACCTTGTGGGAAGCACTCCTGGTGGGGATAGCTTCAATCCATTTGGTAAAGAAGTCTGTGGCAGTCAGGATCCATCTGTGTTGCCCACTGGAAGCAGGGTGGATTTCTCCAATAAAATCTAGGCCCCATTGTTGGAAAGGTCCCGAAACAATTACAGGCTGTAAAGGCAGAGACTTGAGCTGTTGCTTTCCTGAAAATCTTTGGCATGTGATACAGGCTCTAACTCTTCTATGGACATCAACAAACAAGGTGGGCCAGTAGTACCCGGCTCTGAGAATTTTGTGGGCTGCGGTCTTCCAAGAATGGTGCCCTCCACATAGGCTACTGTGAAATTCAACCATGATCCTGTCAGCCTCTCGAGGATCCATGCATTTTAGAAGTACCCCCAGGGGGTCTTTCCAGTAAAAACTTGATCGATAAGGCAATATCTGACTGCCTTGAGCTTCAGAGCTCTTGCTTTTTTTTGTTGCAGGCCATTTGGAGGCCGCAACTCTTGCAGAAAGTATATAACATCCTTATACCAAGGACATCGAGCCAATGGGGGATCCCTTTGAGACTTTCTTTCAGATAGCCGACCTTGTTGATGAAACTTATCCCCAAAGCTTGGCAATTGGCTTCAACCAACAGCTTGGCTAAACCTTGACCTTTGATCAATTTGGTAGGATTTATTTCCAGGTCAAACTCCAGAATCTTGGCTATCCATTTAATCCTCCTCCCGTCTATGTCAGGCTTAATAAGAATGTCTTTAATAGCAGCTGAGGGGACATAAGCTATGATTCTTGACTGCAGGACATACATTCTAAATGCCTTGAGGGCCTTTACCAGGGTGTAGGCCTGCTTCTCCATAGTGTCATACCTGACTTCGGCATCCCTCAATGCTCGACTGAAATAGGCAATAGGCTGCTCTAGCCCATCCTTGTTTATCTGTAATAAAACAACGGCTACCGTGTCAGGTGAAGCAAAGGAGAAAATAAGGAAATCCTTTGAGTAATCGAGACTGATAATCACGGGGGCTTCAGATAGGGCCTTCTTTATCTTCTCAAAGGAATGTCACGATTCAGAAGTCCACCTCACTTCATTTCCTTTCCTTAGCATAGTTGTTATCAGTTTTACCTCCTCAGCAAAGTTAGGCACAAACCTCCTCAGAAAATTAATCTTACCAAGGAAGGATTGGACCTCCTTCTTGGACCTCGGGATTGATAAGGCTTGTATTGCCTCAACTCTTCTAGGGTCAATCCTGACTCCTTCCACTGATACTATGTGGCCTAGTAACTTCCCCTCCTGCATGGTGAACATAGATTTCTTGGGGTTTAATGAAATGCCAAAACTCCTGCATTTCAGGAAAACCTTCCTAAGATGATAACAGTGTTCTTTGTCAAATTTTGAAAATACTGTGATGTCATCTAGATAGACGACCACAAATTTATCCTTTTCCCCAATGAAAGTTATGTCCATGGCACGTTGAAACGTTGCCCCTGCATTCATCAATCCAAAAGGCATCTTGGCATACATGAATGTGCCCCATGGAGTGGTGAATGTTGTCTTTTCCCTGTCCTCAGGAAGAACAGAGACTTGATTATAGCCCGAGAAACCATCGATCATGGACATCCTAGATGCTCCTGTTACCCTCTGTAGTATATGTTACATCTTTGGTAAGGGGTAGTTATCCTTTCGCGAGCTCCTGTTCAGATTTATGAAGTCTACACAGAGTTTGATTTCTCCATTCTTCTTCCTTACTGGTACCAAGTTGGCTACCCACTCTGAATATCTCAGTGGTACAATGATCTGATCTTGAAGCAGCTTCTTCACTTCCCTCTGCATGACAGGAAGCAGCATAGGATTCATCTATCTCAGCTTCTGCCTGAATGGATTTGCCTCTCCTTTCAACATGATTTTATGCTCGATGACAGAGGTGTCATAGGTCTTGAGGTCTTCATAGGTCCTGGCAAAAACATCAGCAAATTCCCTCAAGAGTACAATGTATTCGGACCTCTGCTCCTGTGTCAGATTTCTTGACAATTTGAAAAACTTGGGCTCACTCTCAGTGCCAATGTTGCATTGAACAGTACCAGCGTCATCCCCCAAGATTTCCCCCTTTAATGACACATCATTTCTATCAAAAATCGTTTCCAAAGGAACCAGTCCCCTTGGAATATGATTGTTGGACAGCTGCACAATGTTACGCTATGCAATCTTATTCAGAAAATTACTCTCATCAAGCTCTTCTTCAAAGACGGAGTCTTGGTCGATATGCATCTCTGAAAATTCTTCGACAGCATCCGAGAATTTCTTGATCTAGAGATCATCCTTGAATACCTTCCAATGTTTGACATTGTCAGGTATGGAGGGCCTGTATTTTACTTCCACATCATATTTGAATTTGGGCGGCAAGGGTACCTTGAAATTGCCTGCTGATGTAGCCAAGCAATCTGCCACTGTGTTATTCTCTCTTGGGACAAAAGAAATGTTGAATTCCAAGAAGAAACTATCAACT
>WSFP011470636.1:0-17769 GCA_009831015.1 Picea engelmannii
TCCACAAATTTATTATTAAAAAAATAAGGTTTATATATTTCCTATGTTAAACATTACCATTTTTACAAAAATTTCGAAGTCAACTAACAACTAATTGAAAGTCAGCGATGAACTCATCGCTATAGTCCCTGCCCTTGGCCTTCTGGCAGGGACTAATAACCCAATCACTTAAAATAACCACACCGACCTGAGCCCTATCCCTGGGTTTATAAGTTTAGTTGTAAAGAAACTCTTAGTGATCTTGTGCCCAGTTACAAATGTTCCCTCTCCATTTCAAAATTCTAAATTGTATTTTCTCCATTAATGGCTTTGATGATCACTAATTAATGCGCATTAATTAGTGAATTTATCATCCGATGGGATGTGAATTAATCCCAAAAAACTATATTGGTTATATGCATAACATTCATTATGTATGTCATTTCGCGCATTACTATGAGCTTGTTAGTAGAAAAATTACGTGAATTCCAGGAAGTAAAAGACACAATTTTCTTCATAAAAAAATTTATGGTTAGTACCAGTTTTCATATCATTTTTTAGATTATTGAATTAAAGTTTTATATATCGAATTTTCACTTTGTGTTTATTTCAAATTATAGGAACTCTCTACAAAAGGATGACCAGGAAGGGGAAAGAAAAGCAACAAAAGGACGAGGAGGAAGAAATAGAAAAGAACCCAAATTAAACTTTCTACTCAGAAACGTCGCATAAAATTGGAGTCAAGAATAGCATGGAATGGAGTGAAATCTACAAATTCATCAAATATGGATATTTCACAGATGAATATGAGTCTGACATCAAAGACCTTAAAGATATCAAAAAATCCGTTCTGCATAAAATAGCAACCAGACATGTTATCCTTCCTTATTATGACATGGTACAATGTATTATCTCACATATTGATATCTCTACTTGTACAATTGTAACTTTTGCTCATAAAGTTATTGGATTGTTTAGGCCAGAGGATATCTCCAATATGTACAAGTTAGGGTCAGCCAAAGTCAATTTGGATGATAAGCTTATTGAGAGTTTCAATGAAAAGGAAGTTACAAAAGAAGAAATTCAAATGGGTGATTTAATCAGGGAGTGGTGACATGATCCTTATGCTTTTAAAATCATTTTAGACAAGATATACCTTATTAAAAGATCAAAAAAACCTCCCATGTTAGTAGTCATTATGCTTTGTCTCTTATATGGTGAAAATGTTTCTTTGAAGTTTAAACTAGGTTGGGTTCCCCTCATTTACCAAGTTTTAAAAGGAGAAGTTTTTAATTGGGATCATATTCTTTCTACTAATATCCGAAAATAAGTGAAGAAATCACAAGAGGCAAAACCGAGATATTTCCCTGGGTTTTGTATGCCTAGATATTTGATATATGCAGTCTATGCAGTTACTACTTTTTCTTTTTTGTCTTGGAACTTGTCTCCTTCTCAAGATCCAGTCCATATACAGTATTCTATGTTGTGGGTAGTAAATTGCAAAAACCATTTTTATGAAGTCTGTAATCATTTTATGAGTCTTTTGTACATGGATTTAAAAAATCAACCAGGTCCTAGGTTTACTTGGGAAGCCATGAATACTATCAAGGAAATTGGAGATTGGTTCATTGATGAAGAATTTTCTTACATCGGAATCTATGGTTGTGAAGGAGCACCTCACATTTTGCCAAGACATGTTCCAGATAGAATGGTGCTTAGGGAGATAACATATCATATTGTAGTCATTGGTATTCCCAGCTCCTTATAAAAATGTCAGAAGAATCAATGGCCATCTTTTCCTATTTCTTTGGGAATTTATTCCTTACTGAATTTCAAACATGCCTTAAAGGAAGTTGAACAACTTGAAGAAATTTGGTTATCTAGAGGAAATTTTAAAAAACATGACCCAACAAGTCTAGTTAAGAAATAATGTAGCATGGTTAAAAATGTTAAAGTTTATAATCATGAGGATGATCCATTTGATATTATTTTTCAGAGAGCTCAGAATTATCAAGAGGTGGCCCAAAGAATTTAGGATTTGAAAAATAGTCCCAAGATACAGGAATTATTGGATTGGCATTTTATATGAAGAAGGATTTTCTTATAGGAAAAAGTGAAAAGCAAGCAATTATACAAGGAAGTGTGGATGAATAAGAGGATGCACAATCAGAGTCTGATACAAAACAAGATCAAAACAATTCATCTAGTGACGTGCAAATTGATAAGCAAAACTAGGAGGGTGATGTAACAAGGAGAGATGACCAAAATAAAGACAATGAAGATACACAACAAAACACTCGGGATAAAGCAACACTAAAGGCTCCTGAGAAATCTATTAAGGGGAGAAAAAAAACCAGTACCATCCAAAGTACTAAACACACCCATTCATTAGTCATCACAACTATCATTTCCATTGACACCACCCCTATTACTTCTATCCTTAGTAGATTAATATCTACAACCTTTGATCTTGACAACTTTCAACCTATTCAAGAAACTATCTTGCCTCTAAAAACTTATATTTTCAGTGATACAACAAAAACTATTTTCAAAAGAAGAAACAAGAAGAGAAAAATAGGGAAACTTGAAGAGACTTCACAGGAATTAGTTGAACTATGGAATGTTTCTCATTTGAATGAGGAATATTTTGCAGAAGAAGTTGTTGATGCCTTAAGGAGGTTTTTTTGATGCCAACAAATGGTTTGTCATCAAACTTAATTCCCAATTGATAAAGGAAAAGAAACAAATAGCAGATTTGTAGGAAGAATTACATGCTAGAGAATCCATGTTGTCCAGAGAATACCAATCCTAGATGAATTAGTTGATCGAAGAGAATAAGGTATCTATTGATACCATTGACAAACTTAAAGTTGGAGAAAATGACATCAGAACATAACATTCTAAGCACTTAATTGTTCTCAAAGAAGAAAAGAAAGAAATGATTAAAATCCATGAGGAGCAAATCAATGTTATTGTAACCAAAATTAATGAGTTAAAGGTGAGATAGGAAAGCATACAAATCATCAAAACAAAATCCATTGAAATAAGTGATAGACTAGTTGCTCTTCAAGGATAATTTTATGTTAATCTGAATGAAATCAAGGGACAGCATGACTAGTTGATGAAACTCACTAAAGTATCTAAAATAAAATATGAGAAATAGAAAGTTTCTCAAGAGTATTTTGAGAAAATAAAAGTATGGGAAGCAAAAGATAATAATATGCCTAAAGATTGTTCCAAAATGACTGATGAGGAAACAATCCAAGTGCAGGCCTCACTAGACTCATGATGCACCAATTGTGTTTTTTCATAGGATTTGATCAAGGAAACCAGTAAGAATTGTTCAGAGCTATGTGATTTGGCTCTAGATGTTATTGAAGATCATGAGATGTCACCCCATGTTCAATTTATTGGCTAGACAGTGCCTTTATCAAATTGCCTTGCAGATGTTAACCAACAAAGAAGTTCATGTACATATGGAATCACGCAACTTATGGAATGTGGAAGTGGTCAAAGATTTCATCTCTAGACCAACAGAGTGCTTAAAATATATCAATGCCTTCCTCTCAAAATTCAAGTCAACGGATAAAGAGATTGCCAAGAAACTTAACCAATGCAAGTTGAATGAGGATATTCCTCATCCACCTAAAATTTCACCAATGCTTGAAAAGTTCACTCTATGCAAATCCTTCATCAAATAATGATAAAGTAAAGTCAATATAGAATCTATAGCCCATGAAGGAGAGATCTCTCCTTGATATGAATGATTGAATTAAGTTGACACTTGGAAAAATCAGTTGAAGGAAAATAGGAGCATGTCCTAAATTTCAAGATCTCAATGTTATTATATGTAATTTGGTATAGGGAGAAAGGGTTGGAAACTGGAGACTTGGACTTGTTATTTTTATCAATTTGAATTAAATTTTGAAGACCTAGTCTTTTGGAAAAAATGTTTTTGAGTAATGTGAATTTTGTAATGATTGCATTTTTGTTAAATTTTTGCAAATTCCTATACTATAGTTTTATATTAATTCTTTCCATAAATCTACTTACTTTCCAATCGATTGTATATTAGATAATATATGCATAATTTTCATTGATAATATTCTTATGATTGATGATAATTGATGTATTTAAGCTTACAGTTGATAAGTTTTATGATTTTCTTCTAAACAACTTATCACTCATTATTCTTCTCTTCTATTTGATATTTATGTTCAGATCTTAAATTGATATTCAGCAGAAAAGACATTCATGTATGATTAAGAAACTATTCCTTTATACTATGGATAAATAAATGTTATTTTCGAACTAACCTATGAGACCGTTGTTTTTTATTTCTTAGTTTTCCAGATATATGAACTTTCCTTTAACTATAAGTGTGGTGTAGATATAGTTGTCGTGATCTATTTTTAGTTACAATGGTTATTGTGCTTAAGAATTCCTTAGAATTATGAATTTCTTATGTTCTTGGGAATTAATCACGCTTATATGCATCTTCTAGTTTGTAAAGCATTTCTCTCAATTGAAATATAATATATAGATTAAATAAGTTTTCATTTCTGCAATTTAGATTAAGATAAATCAGATTACAAATCTAAAATGATTAAGTCTCCTATCTAGGAGCAACTTTCTTGAGTGGAAAATTGAGCCCACAGATCGGTTGGAGGCTACCATCTCAAACAAAAACAAGTCTAATTGGGAATTGTGATCGGGTAGTTATCCCCTATTGCAGAAGGGAATTTTTCCACTTGTCAACAACCAAGTAAGTTTACCAAGGACAATATTCACCAAGAAACTGTACTAAAAAATGGTCGGCATTTTTTGCTTCCACATGTTGTAAATTTTTCTTGTGAACCTTTGAATCCCTTCTAGCACAATGTTGGGTAAATATTACATAGGTGAAGGTTAAAATTAATCTCCCCAAAAAAATAGAGTAATATGCTGAAAAACTTGTAGATTTATAATAAATCTACCCCAAAAAATTCCAAAAACATGCAGATCCAAGCACATATGGTTTCATTGAAACCCTTTTGGTTCTTCGATGTGCTACACTAGTGATCCCTTGGTTCATATTTTCCAACAGTAGTCCCTAGGTCTTCACACTCACTAGAATTTACAACACTCAGACTACTGAAGTTGCAAGATAGGAAACTTTGTATTTCAAAGGCCTGAGACTCTTGATACGACTTCAAAAATATTGAACTTGCAAGAGTGAAAAACTGTTTCTTTCAAAGGCCCGAGAATATTGATACGACTTCGAAAATACTAAAGTCACAAGGGTGGAAAATTTTGCTTTCAAAGGCCCGAGACTCTTGATACATCTTCTAGAATGCTGGACTTTAATACCATATTATGGAAATCGAGCACATAAAGAAACCAAGATAACTCAAAAGAGTTATTTGTATTGTATATATAATGAGAAAGTGAAAGCTTTCTTGTATAGGATTACAAGAAAGTCTAGTCAATCCACTTTATGAACATGGGATAGATTGAGAAATGCAATAAAGTGAAATAAGACATAAAAACATAAAATAATCTAAAGTTGAGTTGACTTTATTAATTCCTAAGTCTAATATATAATTGACCATTATAAGCTAATATTTACTTTAACAGTCATGGATTATATTATAGAATATGTCATTGTGATTGCTTGCATTGGAAAGTACTTTTGGAAGAATCCAAGAAAAGGAAACATTTTGTCTTTGATGTACAATAAGTAGGGAAGATATAAGCTAAATTGTAATGAACATGGCCAAAAGGTTTCATTGCAAGCGCTTGCAAGAATTGAATGAAATAAATATAGTATAGTATATATTATTTATATTGTGTATGTAAATTTCAATAGAGTACAAGAAGAAATTTTGCGTGCAAAGGATATGGGTTTATGCATTGATTTTGTATGTTTTTCCTTATTTAAAGTATATTCTTAGTATACATAAAACTTATGTTTTTTTGTTGAGAAAATATATCCTTTGTTTCCATGAAATACATGTCTTAGGAAATCCCATTGGAAACTTCCCCTCATTTCTAGGATGGTATCCAGGGTAAACTAGATTCCACATAAACTCTAGGCTTTGTCAACACATGGCTTGTGGTTGTTACAACAATATTCTCATTAAGAGCTCAAGACATCACTTGTGGGAATTGAAATTGGATGGGTAGGATATCACTCTTCCTTACAACCACTCGACTATACCCAGTTAATAATTGATAAAATGCATCTTATATTAATCACAAAATATATACAAAAAGGAAGAAATATGTAGACAAAGAAAAGAGAAATCAGGACATCTTCCTCAACGTTACTAGAACTAAGACTAGTCCAAATATTCAAAGGCATCAACATTCTTGGCATCTCTAAACAATAAACAACTCTTATCCTAGAGTTGAAAACACATCTCTTCTTGCAAAATCCTAAGGAATAAAGGATGTAAATAATCAATTGGTTATAATCACCCAATAGAGAAACCCTCCAATTGATACTCTCATGGGAAGATATAGAAATATGTGTTTGGATCTGCTTCTAGAAAACTTTAGCTACTCAACACTCCTATAAAAATAACTCAAGGGACTTCATTTACCACATATTTGACATTAGTCATACATAAAGCCACTTTTCACTAAATGGGATTTTGTTTGCAATCCTTGTTACATAACCAAGAAAAAACTAAAAAATTATAAGATAAGAGAAAATACCATACACCACAAAGAATTTGTATCCATCTAATCTCTAGGTATGAGAAGGCCCCAAATAATTCAAGGTTGGTACCATTGGAATCTTTTGATGAAGCAAGGAATTAGAAGAAACCAAAAATTTATAAGATAAGTGAAAATGCCATGCATCACAAATCATTTATATCCATCTAATCTCTAGGTCTAAGAATCCCCCCTAGAAATCAAAGTTGTTTCCATTGGAATATTTTAACGAAGCAAGGATTACAAGTTATTTGAATCAATAAATTTGGATTGGCTTACCAAAATACCAACACCAATCCCTCCAAATTGGGCCCTACAAATGGATGTTCATCTTGAAAAACTCCTTTAAAGAGACAAGGCTTTGATTATCTTAAATAGATATCTTGTTTGTAGTAAGAATATCGTTATGATGAACTGGCCTTATTTCCCTTCAGGACCAAGTAAATAGGGACATTATATCCATTCATGCAAAAATGGACCACATCCAAGCCTAGCTCGGTAGCCAAATTATTGAAGTCCATTCCGCTCTCAACAAATTCATGAACAAATTCCAGGGTCATTCCTCCTCTAACCCACCTCTCTATATTGAAGGTGTTGACTCCAACCAGCCTCTACACTCTCATTCCAAATCCCTGACTTGTGGCCTCAATCTCCCTAGAGTCGAGGCAATGCACGTCAGGGTATGTTGTTTGGTCACAATTTGTTGCAGAGATGTATGAATGTTTTGACTTGGAGACCCACCATTTAGGATGTCTGACCAAGTTGAAATAGTCTGGAACAATGGAATATTTTATTGCTACCTTTGATCACTTGGCTTTTTGAACGGAGGGAATGATAGATGCTTTCTTCAAGGAATTCTTTATCAGTGGCCTCAAGGATGAAATTGACACCCAGGTCATCATGGCTCACCCTCAAACTTGGTTTGAATCCACTAAGCGTGCCAAGGAGACACAACATGTCATCTTGGCCCAGAGCAGAAAACCCACTTTTTTCCCCAGCCCTAAACCCAACACTGATGCCCCTCAGGCCACTCCTCTCAATGTCCAAAAGTTAACACAGGTAGAAATGGTTGAATGCATACTCAAGGGCCTTTTCTATAATTTTGATGATAAATACTTTTGAGGGCACAAGTGTAAAGAATAGAAACTTTTTATGGCCATTTTTCTGGGGATGTTTCTGATGAAGATGTTGAGGTTTCACCTGAAGTAGCACTACCCCCAACCGATGATATTATTTCACCCTCTGGTCCTCTCAAAGTTGAACCACTAATTTTGCTACACGTTCTCACTGGCATTTATGGTCCTCAAACCCTCAGATTGATTGGTTAAATTAAGCACAAGAAAGTCATCATCCTAGTTGACAGTGGAAACACTCATAATTTCATTCATCATCGTCTTGCCCAAGAAGTCAATTGTTATATCTGTGTTGTCAACAATTTTCAAATCATGATTGCCAATGGTGGTTCCAAGAAATGTGGAGAGAATTGTGAAAATGTGCACTTACAAATTGGTCAGTATAACCTGAAATATCACATGTTTTCAGTATAATCTGAAATATTACATGTTTTCTATTGACCTAGGTGGTTCTGACAATGTGCTTTGTGTGGAATGGTTACACACCATCAGACCCATACTCATGGATTTTAAGGATTTAACCATGCAATTCCAACAGGAATGCCAATAGTATAAATTCTAAGGCATTACCATAGGCTCTGGAGATCATCAGTTCCCACTGCATCGAAAATTTACTCAAAAAATGTCATTATGGAATCATCTCCCAACTCCATTGCATTCAAGAAGTTGAGACGCCCCTGATACACCCCGACCTTCAAGATATCATTTCATGCCATCACACTATTTTCCAAACCCCCCAAGGCCTTCCCCTCTTCCGTAGAGATCACGAGCATTCCATTCCTTTAATATTGGGTAGTCTTCCTCCCAATGTTCATGCTTATTGTCATCTTTTTTCTCAAAAAAATGAAATTGAGAAAATTTTCCATGAATTGTTAGAAGCATCGGGTGTTATCTGTCCTAGTACCAGCCACTATTCTTCCCTTGTTGTCATGGTCCTCAAGAAGTAAGGCACTTGGAATATGTATCCTTATTTTCATGCCCTCAACAAACTTATCATCAAGGAGAAATTCCCCATTCCCATCATAGATGGCCTTCTAGATAAACTCAGTGGGGCTCAATACTTTATAAAACTCGACCTCCATTCTGGCTACCACCATATATGTATGAAGAGGAAGACATCCCCAAGATGGAATTTTTCACTCATGAGGGCCACTATGAGTTCTTAGTCGTGCCCTTTGGTCTCTATAATTCTCCCTCCACTTTTCAAAGTCTCGTGAATCATGTCTTTTGTCCTTTCCTCCATCACTTTGTGTTAGTTTTCTTTCATGATATTCTCATCTATAGTAAAATTTGGCCAACCCATCTCACCCATGTAGATCAAGTTCTCCATCTCCTCTACAAGCACAAATGTTTCCCCAAAGGGTCTAAATGTGCTTTTGGCATCTCCGAAGTGGAGTACCTAGGTAATATTGTTGGCAAGGGTGGTGTAAGGGTGGATCCTAAGAAAATTAAAGTTGTGAAAAATTGGCCTCACCCTAAAAAATTTAAAAGTATGTGTGGTTTCTTGGATTTAAAGGGCTATTATCGTAAGTCTGTTCAAAATTATGTAAAAATTGTGGCCCCTATAATAGTTCTTCTTAAAAATAATGCCTTTAGTTGGACTCCAACAACAAACCAATCCTTACAAGCCTTGAAGGAAGCTATGTGCACTACTCATGAACTGGCCCTACCTGATTTCACCAATACCTTTGTTCTGGAATGTGATGCATCAGGGAGATAAATTGGGGAAATCCTCATGCAATATGGATGCTTTTTGGATTTCACCAGTAAACAATTGTTAGAGCAACATTTGGGCCAATCGATCTATGAAAATGAAATGATGGCTATTTTTTGTGTAGTTGATCTTTTTTGCCCTTATCTATTGGGACAATGCTTCCAAATTAAAAAAAACCATCAAGCCCTCAAGTACTTCTAGGAAGAATGCATTTCATCCCCATAGCAATAGAAATGGGTGAACAAGTTCTTTGGATATGATTATGAGATCATTTACAAAAAGGGTAAAGAAAATGTGGTGGTTGATGCTCTTTCCAGGAAATATGAAGAAGAAGGGTCCCTCTTCTCCCTCTCATTCATTGTTTCTAAATGGCTTCAGGTTGCTCGCCAGGAATGGTTGCACAACCCCAAAATCTCCAATCTCATCCAAAAAGTGCGGCAGGATCCCCAAGTTGATCTAGGGTACCATTGGCACAATGAAGATTTTCATTATAAAGGTCGCTTATATTTAAGCAAACAGTCGACCCTTAAATCCAAGGTGCTCTTTGAGTTTCATGCTTCTCGTACTGTAGGGAATTCAGGTTTTACCAAACTTATGAATATGTCAAACATTCTTTCTTTTGGGGCGGTATGAAACTGGACATTTGCACCTTTATGGTAGAATATGATATATTTCAATGCAATAAGGGAGAGATTATCAAAACTCGTAGCACACTCCAACCGCTTTTGATTCCACATGCTATTTGGACGGATATTTATATGGATTTCATTGTGGGCTTACCCAAATTAGGAAATAATTCATTCATCATGGTGGCAGTAGATCGTCTCTCCAAATATGCTCATTTGTGTGCTCTTCAACACCCATTCACAACATCTACAGTGGCTCAATTTTTTATGGATAATATCTTCAAACTCCATGGAATTCCTCATTCTATTGTTTATGATCGTGATCCAACTTTTACCACCAATTTCTGGAAAGAATTATTTAGGATCTAGGGAACCCAATTGTAGCTTAGTACATCATATCATCCCCAAACGGATGTCCAAACGAAAGTGGTCAACAAGTGTCTAGAAACATATTTGAGGTGTTTTACATCCGACTGAAAACATCGGTGGGTTCAGTGGTTACCCTTATCTAAATGGTGGTACAACACCTCTTACCAAACGAGAACTTCCATGACTCCCTTTGAGGTAGTCTATGGACAGAAGCCACCATCAGTTCTCCCATACATTCCAAGCATCTCCAAGGTTTAGGAGGTTGACTCCAATCTTACATCTCGTGTGGCCATTCTCCATACTCTAAAAGAAAATTTGGTCATCGCTCAGAACCGCATGAAGCAACATATAGATCAGGGTCATTATGAATGTCAGTTTATTGAAGGGGACCAAGTGTTTCTCTATCTACAACCATACAAGAAGACTTAACTCAAATCTCAGCAGTGTCAAAAATTGGCCCCCAAATTTATGGTCCTTATACTATTCTCAAACATGTGGGATCAGTGATCTATCATTTAGCTTTGCCCAGCAACTCCAATCTACATCTTGTTTTTCATGTCTCTTGTCTAAAGAAAGTGATTGGCACCAAGTGTTGTGCTCATACCAGTCTACCAGAGTTGGATGAAGAAGGTTCCATTTGGTTGCATCCAAAAGTTGTATTGGACTAGCGAGAGTGTCATCTCCGTCCGCGCACCATCCAGGAAGTGTTAGTTCAATGGAAGGATACTCCACCATAAGATTTCACATGGGAATCGGCTAGTATTATACAGAAATTTCCATATCTTAAGCCTTGAGGACAAGGCTCTTTTTAAGGAGGAGGGCATGTTAGGGACCTAACCTCCCTAACCCCTCACATAGATAGAATAATACATTTTCCATGTAATAAAGGTTAACATTAGTTAATAAGGCATATTTTATAAATATGAACAAGTGAATGTAAGAAGACCTAATAGAAGTTTTCGCTTCTAGAAAGATCTCCATCCAGAATGTTCTTTAGAAGATAGAATTATTATAAATAAGAGTAGGGGGCATGAGAAATATTTATCTTGTGAATTATTGTAATATAGCACTACTCTGTTAGAGGCTTCCCCCTCGAAGAGGCAAGTGAACATTTCTCCCATTTCAATAAAGGTATCATTTTGGTGTCTTATTCTCTACATTTTGTTGTTTTGTTGGTAATTTATGTTGTATTCTTGTTTCTGCTTAATATCACATATCCATGTGCATAACATAGTAAGAGGGATGATAATCAGAATAAATGAAGCCTCCATCAGTAGGATATATAGTTTTCCCATGGGTATCCCTTGGGATAAAGAGGAGAGATAAGAATCCATTAATGCCAAAAAGGCATTCTTCCTCCCAAATGAAAAACTTGATGAAGACAAAAAAATGGTATTAAAAGGGAAATCCTCCCTTATCCTTGGCCAGAAGTGGCCTATCACATCATCAAGTACATCAAATGTTTGGGAAGAATGAGTGTGGTCTATGCCTACCACTTCAAGCTTCTACGCCAGCTCAGATACCTTTCAAATCAAGAACCTAAGCATTCCTTACTTCTTCCTCCAGTCATTGAAGGAAATGAGCCTAAAAGTGAAGAATTAAAAACAAGAATTTTTGGCACATCATGGGATTATAAAATTGATAGTTTCAGATGCCCTCAAGAGTTTGAAACGTAGAATTTTGTGGGAAGATTTCATAAATATGGATCAGCAAGAACTTGAACAAACATAGGAAGAAATGAGTGAAGAAGATAAGAACAAGGCAGAAGAACCTAAAAGAATAACTAGAACGAAACGATCAAAATAGCAAAAGAAGGAGAAAAGGAAGAAAATAGATGAAAAATAAAAATAAGTAGTTGAAGATGTGACTGCACTAGGGACACCCTTTGTCAGTCCCCTAAAAATCATTAGTGCATAGGTTCAACCCAGGAGGAGAAGATCTAACATAATTAAAATGAGTTAAAAGAAAATCCCAACTCTAGTTACTCCACTCACCATTACAGCTCAAGTAGAAGCGGTAAAATATTCCCCTAGTCCAGAAGAATCAAAAGAAGAAAAAGGGAAGGAACCTCAAGAGGATACAATAGTGAAAGAAGAAAAAACACTTCCTATTGAAGGGACCTCCAAGATAAAGACCCCTGTAGAGAATCTCCTCCATGAAACCTTGTTGGAGTTGGAGAAGGCCAAATTTGATGTCATCAAATGGAATATAATGGAATAGGATAACAAAGGGAAGCAGAAAGAAAGGCCCCTCAATAAGCCTCTCAATAATTGGAAAAAGAAACTCAAACTTATGGAGGAAAAGTTTCAGATTATGACAATGAAAAAAGTGGAGTATAGCCAGAAATTCAAAGTGGAAAACCAGAAGCTGCAGCAACAACTGAATAAGGAAAAAAGAGAATTGATTGATAAGAATGAACAAGTGGAAATTATCATCATCATGATCATCATGATGATGATCATGATCATGTTTTGTAAATTTTTTATAGGATAACATTTATAAATAATTTTTAGGGAAACAGACATCCATAAAAATTAACAACATCATTATACTTATTAAATCTCCATCAAAATAGAATCTACAACATCCAGTATATATAAAATAACAAGATAATTATTATAACATGATCATCATCTACAATTAAAACAAGTGAGTCAAATATCTATAATTTAAGTGAATTTGACAACATCAATCATGAGCAGTAAATCAAAACCATCATACGTAATAAATATGCATCAAAAAATCATCAACCACTTTCAATATATAAAACTTGATGAGTCAATATTGATAAGATCATCATCATATATAACTAAAACAAGTGAAAGTCAAATATATATGCCAGTAGATCAATAAAATCTGAAAATGATAGATGTCCTACAATCGACATAAGTCAAAATGATACATCATGTACAAATGATATAAATAAAATGATAAATTATGTAATACAAAATGATACAAGTCAATATGATACGTCATGTCCAAACGATATAAGTCGACATGAAACATGTCAAAATGATACAACTCAATAATATGGTGTTGGAGGCTATGAAAATGATACATATGATAGTAACCATGAAAAGAGGCATTATAACAATCTATCAAAAATGATCCATGATGTAGTTTATATGATCAAGAGTGTCATTGGTTGCTACCAACAACTGTCTCAACATCATCATCACCATTGTGATCATGATCGTCATCATCATCATCTGCATCGGCATCAACATCATTGTCATATGTATCTATGTCATCATGAGCATCATCTACCATCTCAGCATCAGACCCAATGTCGTGATCTAGATCTATTTGTTGATGATGATCCAGATCTTCTGGAAGATCCTTGTTCTGCAAAAACAAACATTTAGAATGGAAAATTATTATTTATTTCATGTAATAATTAATTTCTCTCTTATATATCTAATATTACAACATATGAAATGAAACAATAATCATATTACATCATATCAAAGTGCACATACGATAGTCCCCGAGGTGTAGGACAGTCGGTGACGGAGTGTGTTGTTAAGGCACTCCTTGATGTTAAAGTCATCGGTTCGAACCTGCGGGGACAAAAAATCCATTCATGTTAAGGGTTGGTGTGGCTCAGGCTGAGTGCGATCCCCGGGTGATTTTGATGGCTTAGATGCCCCTGATTCGTGGTTTCTTAGCCACAGGTTAGTCTCACATGTCACGGACAAACTAACAAACAAAAACAAAAGTGCACATGCGATAATAAAATTTCAAATAAGTTACAGCTAAGATGTCATTCCAATGATGTAAAACATTTAAAAATTCTTAAACATTAGTAAAGATCATAAAAAAAATCCATGTCTAGCCTTGGCATGCCTTGCCTTGACAAGCCATGTCTTTCCTTGACATGTCTTTCCTTTCCTAGGCATGCCTTGCCTTTCCTTGCCTTGACATGCCATGCCTTGCCTTGATATTCCATGCCTTGCCTTGACATGTCTTTCCTTGCCTTGACATTCCTTTCATTGAATTGGCATGCCATTGCCTTGCCTTGTCATTACATGCCTTTCCTTGCCTTGACATGCCATGTCTTGTCTTGCCTTGACATGCCATGTCTTGCCTTGACATGCCATTCCTAGCCTTGGCATGCCTTTCCTTGACAAGCCATGCCTTTCCTTGACATGTCTTGCCTTGCCTTGACATTCCATGCCTTGCCTTGCCTTGGCATGCCATGCCTTGCCTTGACATGCCATGCCTAGCCTTGCCATTCCTTTCCTTGACAAGCCATGCCTTGCCTTGACATGTCTTGTCTTTCCTTGACATGCCATGACTTGCCTTGCCTTGACATGCAATGCATTGTCTTGCCATGTCATGCCTTGACTTGACATGTCATGCCATGCCTTGACATGTCTTGTCTTGCCTTGGCATGCATTTCCTTGACAAGCCATGCCTTACCTTGATAAGCCTTGTCTTGCCTTGACATGCCTTGCATTTCCTTGACATGCCTTGCCTTGACAAGCCATTCCTTGCCTTAACATGTCTTTCCTTGCCTTGACATGCCATGCTTTTTCATGTAGTGCCATGCCTTAACATGACTTGCCTTGTAATTCCTTGCTTTTCCATGCCTTTCCTCGATATGCCATGTCTTGCCTTAACATTCCTTGTCTTGCCTTGCCTTTCCATGCCTTAACCTAGCATGCCTTGATATGCCTTGCCTTGGCAGACCTTGCCTTGCATTGACATGCCTTGCCTTGACATGTCATGCCTTACCTTGACATGCCATGCCTTGCCTTGCCTTGACATGTCATTCCTTGCCTTGACATGCCATGCCTAGCCTTTCGTTGACAATCCATGCCTTGCCTTGCATTTGCATGCCATGCCATGCCTTTCCTTGCATTGTCATGCCATGCCATGCCTTTCCTTGACTTGACATGCCTTTCCTTGACATGTCATGCCTTGACTACATGCCATGCCTTTCCTTGCCTTGACATGCCATACCTTGCCTTGCCTTGATATGACATACCTTGCCTTGCCTTGATATGCCATGCCTTTCCATGCCTTGCCTTGACATGTCTTTCCTTGCCTTGACATGCCATGTCTTGCCTTGCCTTCACATGACATGCAGAAATCCTTGCCTTGCCTTGACATGCCATGTCTTGCCTTGCCTTCACATGACATGCAGAAATCCTTGCCTTGCCTTGACAAGACATGTTGAAAACCATAACCAAAAGACCAAGTCCAACCAAAAGCCAAAATCCCAGTTGTAGTTGCACTCCCTCTCCAAACTTGCGCACCACTAGTCTTATGAAGTTGTGAGTGAGTGAGTGTTAAATGAGATCTAGCACCCTCTAGAGTGTTAAATGAGATCTAGCACCCTCTATTTACACTGCTCTATCTCATTTGACTAGGTCGAGTTCTCTTTCTAGAGGCTAATAACTCAATATTAAATATTCTCCTGAGGCAACTTGTCTTCTAGGGTTATTATCCAACGTTTTAGGGTTTCTCTTGCTTCCTGAAATATTCTAGTCTCGTCAAAGGTTACACATAGAGGTTAATACCTCCCGTAGCTACCATAATATCAACACCCATTCCATATCTTTGATATTCCTACTTTAGACATACCCCCCTTGTGTTAGAGAATAGATAGCCTAAAGTGAGAGGAAGAGTTGTTGAGGCGACAATGGGAAGCCTTCTTGAGTTACGCAAATCCATCACCTTGGTGCTTGGGAATTTACACTTTTGTGGGTGATAAATTTTGTTGTAACACTACCCAAGAAACAATAAAGGCAATTTTTCATTAAAATTTGTTGTGAAGTGTCTTCTTATAGTGGAAATACCAACATCATGTTGAAGCAGAGTAAGAGAGGAAGCTCAATTAGGAGAATTTTTTGCAAGTACTTCAACAAAAGTATCTTATAGCACTACTTTGATCATGAGCATTAGTTATGTTGGGAAGCTTAACCAGAAAAGTATGTTTTTTTCCTTTCCTCAAGTTTCCACAATGTGATGCTCTACTATAGAAGGTCAACTAGAATAACTGGAGTAATGTTTGATGGCTCCCTGCAAATCACTTCAAAAATCACCTAACTTTCCTAGAGTCTCTTAACTTCACAAGGATCACTGAGGCATTTTGTGATAAGCCTAAAACTTTGTCATAATTGTTGTTGGTATGATCGTATAAGGCACAACAGGTGAGGAGAGCTGCAAAAATCTGTCACATTCCTAGAAATTTGTAATAGTGGAGGAAGAAAAGGTTTTGAGCTACAAGGCTCAGATCACTTTAGACTTAAAAAGAACAACATCCTGTAAAATAAACAACCATTTCATCTTCTTTCAAAATTTTGAAAAGTTCAACCAAAGTTGTAGGTGGGGAGGCAAATTTCTAGATTTGGTCAAACCTCATAGCTATGCATATTTATGCACTAGGGACCCAATACATGCCCCATGGTCACTTCTCATTATTGATAAATTGAATAAATCTTAAGTCCAACTTTGAATTGGAATTCTAGTAGGAAAAAGTAAAGGCAATGATGATCAAACCTAGTGATGACCTTCAAAGACATCGATGGTCAATACTTTGATATGTCGTTAGGAATTAATGGAAACAATTTAAATGATTATAAGTTTGTGTGCAAAGTGGCCCTTAATCGCATACTAGAGAACTAAGACATAGATTATGGCATCCTACAAAAAGGAGTTCGCTTTGTGTTGTAATAAGTAATGGAGAGATGAGAGAATAGAACTCCATCTTTACTTGGTGGGCAAGAGTTGTTCTACATTGATAATTTAGTTGAACAGAGCAGCTTGGCTCCTTTGTGGATCTTATTCTCTGCATAATTAAATTAAAAATCACATAAACATTATACAGTTGGATCCTCTTGGTATATACTCACTCTTTGTGCTTACCTAAATGATTGGTTGAAAAATGAATCTCTATGCCAAGGTAGGGCAGATTGTGCTTAACTAAGTGATTGGTTGCAAAATGAAGCTCATGGCAGATTATCTTTTGTTATTGATCCAATGCTCAGAAGCCCCTGGATAACCCACAACGCATTCATGCCAACAGTTAACTCCATGTTTTGGCCCTGCGTGTTTTGATAAATATTTAGCTCATGGCAGATCATTTTTTGTTATTGTTCCAATGCTTATGTAACACCATGTTTCCCCCAGTCTGTAAAAATAATTATGCTGGCCAAGAACTGTGGCAAACTCAAAGATGTGAATGTGTGATTTTGAATGGACCTTAGTATACAAGGTCAACGAATGTAAATTGACATTATGA
>WSFP011470637.1:0-17768 GCA_009831015.1 Picea engelmannii
TTTGGGAAAGGGCCATATAAATAGGATGGGGCCCACAAGTCCAAGTCACTTTTACCTTGCAAAGTTGACCTAGTCCGGTGGAGTCCACAAGCTTCATGTGATCATTGACATCCCCACCTTTTTTTTGTCAATTTAGTTTTAGAACTTAAGGCTTGTTGGGCCTGCATGGAAGGTCATGAGGCTTTTTGTAGGGTTGTATGGATTTCAAGTGAACAACCATGCAACATTTGTGCAACTCTTCATTGGATAATTATGCATCTTGGGGAAAATCAAGGCACAACCATGCAAATGAATTGCGCAGATGGGGGAACTTGGAGGCTATGAAACTTGCACAACAAACCCTTAATTTTAGCTGGCAAGAGTGATTGCACGTGAATGCAAGGGGTAGGCCACACAGTTCTCGGGGTGTATTTGCATTCTCTCCATGGAAGAAGCTTGCGTGACTTCCCTTTGGACAATGGCGCAACTCTCACAACTGAAGTTTGTGATGAAAAATTGTGAGAGCTGCATGGAGAGTGAGAGGATAGTCATGTAGATCTCTCACATGACTTTGCAAGAGTTTGTCATGTAACTGGCATTACGTTTTGACCAATACTTATGAAAACTAACCAAAATGTGGGTTTTGTGCTTGCAAGTGCTCATATTAACTAGCAATGAGCCATGCTAGTCCATTGGCGTGAAAGGGATTATGAGGATTTGTGTTAGGAGGGAGTGGCCTGCTTGACAATATGACATGAGTTGGCCATGTACGACCTCCTCAAATATTTTGAGGACCTCCTCTTATGCTGCAATGAGGGTTTATTATGTGAGTTTCTTTAGATGTGGTGGCCTGGTGAGTGCCACTTTGTAGTGGGAGTCCAACCTCCGGAGCTAAGCACCCACACGTATATTTCTTTTTTGACTGGTTTCCCCATTAGGGGGATGAGAGGCAAGTTGAGGCCCTGTATGAAGGGCGCTAGGATTATGAATCAGTTAGTGGCCTAGTATTGTACAAGCCTGGAGGGCAAGGAAGGGGGATCAATAGACATTGCATCGATCCACAATTTGGCTACATGGGCAGTGGTGACCATGGTGGTGAGGATCTACATATCCTTAGGTACCCAGAGGATCATCAACGACCAAATGTTGGTGGTGGAGCATGTGGTGCACGACGTCATTTTGCTCGACCCTCTTGTCTACGAGAGACGATGTTTGTGCAACTGACATGTTGCTTCACACGTGGGGAGGGGGAGTTCATCTTTGACTACCTCCTTTGTTGCTCCTTTTATGAGTGGGTTGTATTACTACACCTGTAGATGGTGATATGAGCTGGAGGGCCCATTGAGCCACATATGCGGTGGTGGGGGGAGATGATGGCCCGCATGGGTGAGGGGGAGGTCGATAGATACTTTACATTGCAATTCTTTGTGAGGTGGTGGGATATGCCACATACGATTTTGGAGTTCCCCTATGTGGGGATGGACTAGAGAGGGGACCTAGAGATGGTCCTGTTGCAACGAGAGCACTGGGGGCCTATAGGTAAGTGTTGTGATACTTAACATAGATTTTAATTGTTTTTTTATGGCTTCTTTAGTTATTGATTTGTACATGATACTAATGGGCACCCTTTGTTGTGTGTAGATATGGGGCCGACTAGGAGAGGAGTAGTGACGACAACTTCTATTGCGAGGCT
Organism: Picea engelmannii; assembly: GCA_009831015.1. NCBI lineage: Eukaryota > Viridiplantae > Streptophyta > Pinopsida > Pinales > Pinaceae > Picea > Picea engelmannii. The sequence goes on from WSFP011470637.1 coordinate 1,673, forward strand.
AGAAGCAGTAGGACGATGATGGGGTTTCCATGATGACAAGGCATGGCTAGTAACAAAGAGGCCTTGAGTAGATCCGAAAGAATTATGATCCAATGAGAAAACTTACCATTCATAATTCATCAGCCAAGAAAGAAATGCATAGGGTTGGAATTTGCGTCAAATTTGGTGGTTTGAAGCAAAATTTGATGGCATAGCTTCTGGATTGAGTGAATGACGGATTAGGGCTAGCTTCTCTTCAAGATTGCAGTTGAGAGGAGGTCCTAACAGGTTATTGCTCACATAGTAGATGACATGTTCACTCCCATCTGCCCATTGTTGGACTGACACTCTAGCAACATCGACTTTCAAGGAGGATAAGTGAAGGATATAATCCTTATAAGAGTTAAGGGGATTGATTAATGGGACATTAGAGAACATATTTTAGAGCATTATAAGCCTATAGTTCCAAGTTGTCCCATTGGAAGGGGTTGTCCCAATGCAATAATCTTAAGAAGCCATGATCATAAGTTGCGTAATCAAGGACAAAGCATCATAAGAAATTGACTTTTCCTTGTAGACTTTGTAGTTGGCACAAGGTATTTAGGTGGGGGGCAATTTCATTGATGGCTTGGGATTTTAGAGGGCCAACCATGATTCCTTTTTGGGAAACGATAAAACCTAATAATCATTTAGCGGTGACATATAATATGCACTTGAGATGGTTCGAGTGAATATTGTATTTTAGACATCGTTGAAAAATGGTGTAGAGGCCTTGCAAGTGTTGTGACTGCTTCTTGGACTGAGTAGTGAGGTCATCAAGATAAGCCAAAATGAGTTGAGAAAGGTCATGAAGAATGTAATTCACAACACACTGGAAGGTGGCCCCAACATTTTTGAGACCAAAAGGCATAATGCTATAGGCAAATGTACCCCACGATGTGGTGAATGCAATTTTATATTGATATGCATGGAGAATCTAAATCTGGTTATACCCTGAGAATCCATCCATGAAAGATAGAATCTTGTGCCCAACACACTTGTTAATAACTTGGTCGATGAATGGGGTTAAGAAGTTGTCTTTGGGACAAGCTTGGTAAGATCATAGTAATTGGTAGAAACTCGGATAATGCCTCGCTTTTTGTTTGCAGGGATGGGGTTGGATACCCATGACATATATGTGATTGGATAAATGAAACTAGCTTTGCGGAGCTTGTCGATCTTGGATTTGATAGCCATGGTTTTGAAGGGATGAAGGGGCCTTTGTTTTTGACGGACGAGAGATGCATCTGACCATGTGTGGACACAATATTCAATAATGGCTAGATCTAGTTTAGGCATTTTAGTGTATGACTAGGTAAAAATGTCACAAAACTCTTGAAAGAGAGCTTTATATGTGATTACCTCTTTAGGGGAATAGGTCCAGCCAAGAATAATTTCTTTTTGTACACCCGAGGTCACTGAGATATCCACTTTGATAGTGGGATAAATGTTTGCCATATTACCCTCTTCAAAAGCGTCTGAGGTTGGGATCGTGTGTTTGAACCAATTTATATGCCCATGGGGTATGAAATCTTTGGCTTCATATGCTCATAAATCTGGTGAAGGAGCAATTTGAAGTGTTTCCCAGGGAAGGAAGAAAGATTGATGGTGCATTGCATCCCATGAGTAGTTAGTCAGGTCTCATCATCACTTCTAAGATGTCTTCATCTGAATGGAAGATGTGTAGACGAGAAGCAAGGGATTCTTGCGAGGCATGGTTTGGTGTAAGTGACTTCTTTGTAACAAAGATTTTGCATGTGTGTGACATGCCACTCGGTGTTGATGGGCATACTGATGTTGAGATAATGAAAATAAAGTGAGATTATGGCCACAAGGTGCTTGCAGTCCTACCCAACTGTAGTGGTTGGGTATCAATACATGAGGAAAATGAATGGTTTTTACAGGATGTAGGACCAACTGATGTGAAAATGTGATATATGGTAACAAAGTCATTTGTGTCATGGGCTCCAAGTGGGGGAAGGATCTCTTGTCGAGGATGCTCTAGAGAGTTACCCGGGGTATGAGCATGTATCATCTTAATGGAGTGCATGGGGAGTGACAAGGGTAGGTGGTATGATGCTCATTTCTCCTGTCTGAGGGAGTGAGGTGTGACGTTTCTTGAGTTGTTCCAGACAACATATCTAGTACTCAATGATTAATAGTTATTGGAAGGTGTAATGGTCAAAGTCCCACAAAGACTGTGAGGAAAACTATTTCATGATCCCAATGACGACTATATTGGAGATGAGAGAGAAATTTGATGATCTCCAATCTCATTCCTACATCATAACCTTGCAATTCTTCTCCTTCTTCAAACGCTACCCCATGGCTTTCATTTATAGAGAAATTCTGAACTCTTTGAAGAACTAGTTCCAATGGGAAAGCTCTTAATTCAAAATGGAAATCCCAATGCTTAAAGGGGACTTTGGAAGGCCAAAGTACTCATAAATGGGATGGGAGCTCAATTTTCTCTTGTACATCAAACTAGAGTTAATTGAGCTAGGCTTGCCTCTTGAAATGTGTCGAAGAGGTCACAATCACTTGAGTAGGCTTGCATGACTTTTGAAGGAAATACCATGCAAGTTGCGTGAGTGTTTGAAGTGAAGGAAGGTTGCATAAGTGTATAGAAAACCACTTTGTAATTTTTTTCCCTTGCTTTTAGAGGTGATGTACCGTAGCCACAAGGTAGCCTTATTATGTTGTATTCTTGGCAACTGATGACATTTTTATACAATTGCCTAAATATCTCTTGTGAGAGAAATTGAGGTGATAATAGGTAGTATTTATGGCAAAAAGCTAAATGTTCTACGGATTGATATTTTCCAGTTTACCATCATTGGAATCCAATCATAATTTTTTTGTGAAAATTGTAATTTTAGATTGATCAAATTGTTGCTTTGAATGGCCATTGTCTATTTGTTCTACGTTTTGTCCCTTTTCGCCAAAATCCGATAACTTAAATCACACTTTTCTGTTGTTTAAATTGCATTTTTGAATGCGGAAATGGATTTAGTGTGTTGAAAACCCCTAGGGAACCCGAATTATACATAAATAACCACTCGGATTTGTAGATCCAACAATCACTTGCTGGATTTCGGGCAAATATCGTCGAAAAAGAACCAAAATGTTGAACGTTTAGCCTACAACTTTTTAATGCAGTAATGAGTTCAACACCCTCGAATATCCCTAATGCAACATGATTGTGCAATGTTAACATCTAATATTTGCAATTCCATCAATCTAAAATGATCCTCACCAAATTTTAAACCAAAAATACAAATTTCCTTTCCCTTATTTTAAGTGGCTGAAAATTAACCAATTTATAGAGATTACAATGTATGGATATAAATTGGTAAGTTTAGATATGAAAATGTAAGTGGATAATATTTATGAAGGTTGGTAAGGAAGTGGGAGCATACATCGTGGTCAACTCATTCGAAAGTGTAAGGATATTAAATATATATTAGTAATGAAGTGGGCAAAAAGTAAGGGGTTTTTATTTTTAAAATAATTAATTTTATTAAAGTTATAATTTACTTATAAATTAGCCTTGCTTACTATAGTTATAATAAAGTTATACCCGAGTAACTAGATTTTAGATGGAATTGACTCTCAAACTCGATGAATGGTATTTACCTAAAACTAAGTCGATTCTCTTTCGATTTTATTCTTTCATCCACTATTAATTCTAAACTTTTTGAAAAAAAAAGAACTTTCATAAAATTAAAAAAATTGCTTTTGTTTGAAATTTTCATTATTATTTTATCATACGAGATTCGTATTTTAATTATAATAAAAATATAATAAAGTCATGAACATGACACATTGTAATGTTGGTGAACTTGTCATAATTGTCAATAGTCTATATAAACAGATTTCTAAAGTTGCGGCCTTTAGTATAATAGGATGACACAAAGTTGTTTTAGATTGTTACAAGCCAAATTCAAAGCTTGTATTATTAATTATTAATCACATATTGGAATATTGCATACAAGTCATGTTGCTTTATAGGCAAAATTCAAAGGTTGTCATTACATATTGAAATAAAACATATAAATATACTTTAAAAGTCGGCAGCATGGAGTGTTTGTTTTTTCCTTTGGTGGAGTGTTTGTTTTTTCCTTTGGTGTGATATGTGAGTACGACTTCACATGATAAAATCCGCTCCAACATTGGGTGATAGATATCCCTTCCCAATATGATTGGAAGTTGATGTTACAACTATCATATGATTGGGCATTAATAGTGATCTGGGTTTCATAGGAATAGGTGTGTTCAAAGTTTGATAAAGTTGCCATCAAAGTTATGTGTTGTTAAAATTTGAGATACGTACTTTATTTTACTTTATTTTGTACTCATTCATATATGTGTGTATAGGTATGTATACCTTTGTAAATTTTAGCAATCGAATTATTGGGCATAGGGGGTCCCTTGTCCCACAAACAAGAGGATCATACACCACCGTAACCTTAATAATAGATTATTATTATAAGAATATGTTAAAAAAAAACAGTTTAAATGTATTATAAATTGGTTATGTTTACACAACTCAAAATAATGAGAAAATAATTGTTTTACTGTAAAATGAAGTAAAATTTAAGGATCATACACCGTGGTAACCTTAATAATAGATTATTATTATAAGAATATGTTAACAAAATAATAATTTAAATGTATTATAAATTGGTTATGTTTACACAACTCAAAATAATGAGAAAACAATTGTTTTACTATAAAATGAAGTAAAATTTATTTTAAATTGATAGAATTTACAGAGATTAAAAAATAATATTAAATACAAAAAAAAAATTAATAGCAAAAAAATATTGTTTAAAAAAATATAAAAAAAACAATGAATTTTTTTTTAATTAATTTTTTTTTTAGTCACAAAGATTCACATTAAACAAGAAAAAACTTAACATATGGTATTTTGTTCTTAGGAAACCAGACCAATAACAAAATAACAATTTGTTTGCCCAAATTGTTAGGAGAGATAAGTATGACTTTAAATTACATAACAAAATAAACCATAAAGTGAAGTCAAAATAGTAAAATCTAGGAAAGTCTATATCCTGATATCTAGGATGAGGAGAGAACAGAGTCACATTGCCTCTCCGACTAAGAAACCAAAAATTTAACTAGCCTAGCATTTAGAGAGTTAATCATGGAGATTGCTTTCTTTAGCAATAAAAACCTGAGGTTGGATGATGTTGAGCTCGACGAAGTCCAAGCTTGCCAATTTCTCCGCCAATAGAGTGATTTTATGGTCGACCATCTTCATATGCCACTGTACATCTTCCCATTGGAGCAAGATTTTGTTATATGCTTCATTCCTCTCCATCAACACCTTACCCATGAGGGATTTCATTTTCCAATATAAGTATACTGTTTTGAAATATTTGGTTTCCTTGGTGTTGTTGATTTTTCAATAAGTTAGGTTAAGCATGAAGTTCATTCCATTTTATCATTTAACCATAAACATAAATGTTGCAGCAACCAAGATCACAAGAAGAAGCACCATGCACAAGAACAAAAGATGTATATTGGGAAACCCTTCTCAACAAGGGAAGAAAACCCAACCAAATCCTTTGCTATATTCTTCAAGAGAAAGACCTTCACCACCAAGATAAACCCTAGCACATAAGAGGGCGCTTCAAACCCTAGAACTCTAGTGCCCAAGAGAGGTGCACACTTTTCCCAAAGAAGTGTACTTGCTGAAATTTCCAAACTCACAAGAAAGATATGATTCCACAATGGGGAATCTTCCTTTACTTATATTAGACTTGTCCTATCAACAAAAGTGTCTATTGGCTCAACATGGCCGACCTCTCTAAGTCACATAATAATAATAATAATTATTATTATTATAATTAATATTAACCAGATTAATTATCTTTTACATTTATTATTAATCACATTAAGGTGGGGCTGACCTGTATCCTTTACATAACAATTAGGGTTACAGACAGGTCTGACTCTTGAACAATATATATCAAGGGATCTGATACACCCACTAGTGCTCATCCACTAGGGGCACATCCATAGGGATGCCATATCTCTGGTTCACTGCATTACACAGAAGAACCATATCTTCACGCATTCACCTATGCTCATCCACATGCACGTCCACTCTACAGATCTTCTTTCCCACTGCCTCACACAAGAGAATCATCTGGAGTTTTCTCGTCAACTCTGTTGCTCAGAGGAGGCTAATACATCACCTTCATTTCTGTTCACATGACGATGCACCCAACACTTTGGGATTTCACACGTCCACCTTGTGCTCAGCCACATGCACGTCTAACTTAACAGATCGCCTTTCTCACTGGATAATCATTTGGAGTTCTTCTCAATTCTCTGAATGGAGGAGGTCATCTCTACGCTTCGGCTCTGTCTCAGGCAGGAACCACGTACCCTTCTTAGGGGATTTCTCTCAGGTTTGTAAGCTGAGAGAAAGACTCACATAGCTGCAATGATCCACATCTCACAGGTTTGTAAGCTGGAGAATGTCTCACATAGCTGCAATCATCAACACTCCCTCTCGGCTAGGGAGGCATTGATGAGATAGATCTTCCAGATTCATCGGATTGGTTTTTTCTTATTTGACGTTTCAGACCAAACCAATGTGGTCCATCATCTATCTCATCACAACAATGGTCGCAAAAGTCTTAGAAAAGAAATAGGGAGGCATTCTTCATCATGCCAAGTCTCACACAGATGTACTCTAAATTTTGTCTTGGTTGGAGTCATCAATACTCCCTCTCAACTAGGAAGGTATTCTTCACCAAGTAAGTTTGGTGAAGAAGTCTGCAATCTGCTCATGTGTAGGAAGGTACTGTGTGTGTACGATTTCCCTTTGCATCATATCTCTGATATAAGGATAATTCATCTCATCGTGTTTCGATCCATTAGGAAACATTGGGTTCTCAAGGAGCTTTACACACGACTCTTGGTTATCATCATAGGATCCATCTCATAGTCAAGCAAATCTGTCAGAAGCTTGTGAAGCCATATTGCTTCACACACTCGATGCTATATACTTTGCCTCTGTGGTGCTCAAGGCCACAGAGTTTTGTTTCCTGCTGCATTGGGAAACCATGGAAAACTTCACGGTAGAACAACAACCAGATGTGTTCTTTCAGTTCACTGTACTTTTTGCTCAATATTAATCGACATATCCTACAAACTCAAGTTCACATTGGAGGCATATCTCATGCCATATCCAATTGTGCCTCAATACATGTTTTGATGTTGTCTAGTGAGTATGTTTCGGTTGACTCATGAAATGGCTAAGCACATTCACTGCAAGTCATGAATCAAGTCTAGTGTTAACTAGATACATGAATGATCCAATCAACTGTGGATCAGTCTTGTTTGAATCATCAACAATCTTTTTCTTTAAATCCATCACAATGGATTTTGTATTCTGTCATACTGAACTTCTTTAATATTTTCTCTGTATATTTTCCTTGACTCAAGAAATTTTTATTGGTCCTCTATCATACTTCTTGTCCCAAGAAGTAGTGCATCATACTCAGTTTTTTCATCTCGAATTCAAAAGTCAAGGATTACTTGTATCCAACAACAAGGATTTTTGAATAAGTCATCAAGATCAGGCTCTCGTCACCAATACTGTATGTTTCTTTGCCTCTTGCGAAGTGAGTCTAGGTGGACCTATTATGTCTTACTGTAATATCTCTAAACATATCAACTGAAGAAACTGGATCAAATGTAATAATGTTTGTCTCCCTCTGAACTGCTGAAGGGGGAGAAGGTACTTGTCTTACTGTCAATCTCTATCTGAGATTCTCTAGGTTTGTTTGAATGGTTATCTCTTCTTCAAGGACAACATCTTTGATTGTCTCACATAATAATCAATCAAATATGGTTTGGACTCCCGTACCAGGGATAATGGTCCAAGTCTTTGAGGGCTCCCATACTAGGGATTTGTTCAAACATGCAATCAACTATAAAATTTGAAATCAATTGATTTACTTGATTTGTAGTCATGCTTTAGTTTTAGAGGAATTACTTTTCCTCTCTCCTTTCTTCATTCTTTTGAGGTGGGTCTGGATCAATGTCAGCGGTGGAAGCATGTTGTCTTCCCTTCTTCCTGGTTGGACAGTTTCTTGCATAGTGTCCATAACTGTCACATCTGAAGCACTTAATTTCTGAAACATATCTTCTTTGATAACCTGGATTTGATGAAGACTTTTCACCTTTAAATGTTTGCCTGGAGTTTCTTTTGAATTTTCCTCCCTTCTTTGTATGAAGTGCAAGAGCATGATTTTCTTTTGAGGAATTTTCCACTCCTCTATTTCTAAGTCTAAGTTCTTCTTGAGTGCAATCTGTCCATGATCAAAGGTTGTTAGAGCTTCTCTTCCACTGATACTCTAAATGAAAATCTCCCATGATTTTGGAAGATTCTGGAGAGTGGTTAAGACAAGTTCTCTATCAGACATGATTTCCCCAATTGTCTCTAGCTGTTCTTTAATCTCTGATAACTTCATAAAGAAGAGGGCAACTGTGTCACCCTTCATCATCTTGGTACTTTGAAGTTGGCTCTTAAAGGTAAGATCTCTGAGTGTGTTGTCACTTTCAAACATTCCTTTTAAATCTTCATACATATCATAGGATGTCTTCAGATTTTCAATACGAGGCAAGAGGTGATCTCTTACTGAGTAGATGATTAATTTTCTTACTTTGTCATCTTCTTCCTTTCTTATCTTCTTCTCTATATCTATAACTGTGTCTGGTAGAGTTTTAGTTTTCACATCCAAGAGGTTATCTTCTTCAAGAGTGACTAGAAGCCTTGATTTACAGTAGCTGAAGTTGCTTTCTCCATCAAGCCTATCTTCTACTAATGCTCTGTTCTTCATTTGATTGGTTTCTTCATTTTCTTGCCAACTGGATTTGAAAACCTAATGATTAGGTTGAATTAACAACCTTGGATTATATTGGACCTATGAATGCCAACAATCAATTTGATAATGTGACAAAGATGCTTGTTGATTCAGGAGAACGTTTCTTCAGAAACCCAGAGTTAATATTTTGCAGGAAATTTCGGCACCCTAGAAACCCTACGGCCAAAAATCAAAATTTCTTGGAATTTTGTTTTGAGAGCTTCTCGAGATGCGTTGGAAGAGGCCGTACTCTTCTATGCCAAAAGTAACCCCAACGTTCGAGTATTAAGGGCTGAATCACCATTGAAAGGAAGGTCGTACATAATTTTCTGGAAACCCTAGAAGGGTTGTACGGTTCTGCAAAAGGTGAGCTGAGACTTGGTGGATGCTTGTGCAATGGGTTCTTTCAAGACCTATGCTCTAATACCATGTTGATTTTTCAATAAGTTAGGTTAAGCATGAAGTTCATTCCATTTTATCATTTAACCATAACCATAGATGTTGCAGCAACCAAGATCACAAGAAGAAGCACCATGCACAAGAACACAAGATGTATCTTGGGAAACCCTTCTCAACAAGGGAAGAAAACCCAACCAAATCATTTGCTATATTCTTCAAGAGAAATACCTTCACCACCAAGATAAACCCTAGCACACAAGAGGGTGCTTGAAACCCTAGAACTCTAGCGCCCAAGAGAGGTGTGCACTTTTCCCAAAGAAGTGTACTTGCTGAAATTTCCAAACTCACAAGAAAGATATGATTCCACAATGGGGAATCTTCCTTTACTTATATTAGACTTGTCCTATTAACATAAGTGTCTATTGGCTCAACAGGGCTGACCTCTCTAATTCACATTATAATAATAATAATAATTATTATTATAATTAATATTAACTAGATTAATTATCTTTTACACTTATTATTCACATTAAGGTGGGGCTGACCTGTACTTTACATAACAATTAGGTTTACAGGCATGTTTGACTCTTCAACAATATATAGCAAGGGATATGATACACCCACTAGTGCTCATCCACTAGGGCACATCCATATGGATGTCATATCTCTGGTTCACTGCATTACACAGAAGAACCAGATCTTCACATGTTCACCTGTGCTTGTCCAGAGACATGTCCAATCTACAGATCTTCTTTCCCACTGCCTCACACAGGAGAATCATCTGGAGTCTTCTCGTCAACTCTGTTGCTCAGAGGAGGCTAATACATCATCTTCATTTTTGTTCACATGACGATGCACCCAACACTTTGGGATTTCACACGTTCACCTTGTGCTCAACCACATGCATGTCTAACTCAACAGATTGCCTTTCCCACTGGATAATCATCTGGAGTTCTTCTCAACTCTCTGAATGGAGGAGGTCATCTCTATGTTCTGGCTCTCTCTCAGGCAGGAACCATGCACCCTTAGGGGCTTTCTCTCAGGTTTGTAAGCTGAGAGAAAGACTCACATAGCTGCAATGATCCACATCTCACAGGTTTGTAAGCTGAAGAATGTCTCACATAGTTGCAATCATCAACAGGTGTGACATGAATCAATATTCGGGATCCAAGAACACATATCCTCATCCACGTCCTCATCTTGGATGAAATGCCTATGAATGCTGATGTCAGGTTCCCCCAATGCAATCTCCACTCGAACTTTCGTGGGCATGTTAGCTTGAAAAATTAAAATGGACTCCTTTGCATCCAGTTGCGCAAGCGAGGAAACGAGTCGATCACATCAGCTATGGGTTTGATGATTGGAGCCACCTCTGGCCATCAGAAAGAACCAGAGCTTGGATCAAGTAGGAGGGGAGACCCAAGGACCAATGATGAAACTAGGGAGAGAACCATAAAATAGAGAACAAACGAGACGTCAAGGAGGGTACAAAGAAATGAGAGGCATAATCACAGAGGGTGAGTAACAATGCTTTGGGGGAGGCCGAGTATGTCGATGAAGTGATCCAGAGCTTGGAGAAAGCAGGAGGGGAGACCCAGGGACCAATGATGAAACCAGGGAGGGCACCAGAAAACAGAGAACAAACAAGACGTCAAGGAGGGTACAAAGCAATGAGAGGCAGAATCACCGAGGGTGAGGAACAATGCTTTGGGGGAGGCCGAGTATGTCCATGAAGTGATCCAGATCTTGGAGCAAGCAAGAGGGGAGACCCAAGGACCAATGATGAAACCAGGGAGAGCACTAGAAAATAGAGAACAAATGCGATGTCAAGGAGGGTAGATAGAAATGAGAGGTAGAATCATCGAGGATGAGGAACAATACTTTGTGAGAGGCCGAGTATGTCCATGAAGTGATCCTGAGCTTGGAGAAAGCATGAGGGGAGACTCAGGGACTAATGATGAAACTAGGGAGAGCACCAGAAAACATAGAACAAACGAGACGTCAAGGAGGGTACATAACAATGAGAGGCAGATTCATCGAGGGTGAGGAACAATGCTTTGGGGGAGGCCGAGTATGTCCATGAAGTGATCCAGATCTTGGAGCAAGCATGAGGGGAGACCCAGGGACCAATGCTGAAACCAGGGAGAGCACCAGAAAACAAAGAACAAACGAGACACCAAGGAGGGTACATAGTAATGAGAGGCAGAATCACCGAGTGTGAGGAACAATGCTTAGGGGGAGGTCGAGTATGTCCATGAAGTGATCCAGAGCTTGGAGCAAGCAAGAGGGGAGACCTAGGGACCAATGATGAAACTAGGGAGAGCACCATAAAATATAGAACAAATGAGATGTCAAGGAGGTTACAGAGCAATGAGAGGGAGAATCACCGAGGGTGAGGAACAATGCTTTGGGGGAGGCCGAGTATGTCCATGAAGTGATCCAGAGCTTGGAGCAAGCAGGAAGGGAGACCCAGGGACCAATGATGAAACCAGGGAGCGCACCAGAAAACAAAGAACAAATGAGACGTCAAGGAGGGTACATAGCAATGAGAGGCAGAATCACTGAGGGTGAGAAACAATGCTTTGGGGGAGGTCGAGTATGTCCATGAAGTGATCCAGAGCTTGGAGCAAGCATGAGGGGAGACCCAAGGACCAATTATGAAACCAGGGAGAGCACCAGAAAACAAAGAACAAACAAGACGTCAAGGAGGGCACTAAGCAATGAGAGGCAGAATCACCGAGGGTGAGGAACAATGCTTTGTGGGAGGCCGAGTATGTCCATGAAGTGATCCAGAGCTTGGAGAAAGTAGGAGGCGAGATCGAGGGACCAATGATGAAACCAGGGAGAGCACCAGAGAACAAAGAACGAACGAGACGTCAAGGAGGGTACAGAGCAATGGGAGGCAGAATCACCGAGGGTGAGGAACAATGCTTTGGGGGAGGTTGAGTATGTCCATGAAGAATGATGGTGACAAATTGGGTCCGTAACCTTCCCATGCTGTGAGTCTTCATTGCCAAAATTGGTAAGAGAACCATCCAAATCTAATATAGTACATCAATAGTAACCTTTGTCAGGAGGAAATACGCCACCATAAACCTCGCAGTTTCCAACATTCACTATTGTTGAGCATGATCGTCGAGAGGGGTTGCCAAGTGTTTCCTCAAGGGATGAGTGGAGGAAGGGTAATCATGAGCCCCAAACATCTATCAATTCACATGATCGCCTCCCTATCACCCCATCTCGGGGAACTAAAAAACAATAATAATTATAATATGATGAAAGAGATGTATTATATGAGTATGTGCATCTACAATACTTGTAAGTAATAATAGAAAAAAAATAAAATTCAATGCTAAGTAAAAAAGAAAAAGTGACTTATATTTTTAATGGTTGTAATTTGTTAGAGATAATTATAACACACATTGTAGTGTGATTAACTTAAATTTTTTTAGTGTAATATAAATTTTGTTGAAAGTAATTATCATTATCAATTATTCAATTCTAAAAAAATAATTCAATTAAAAATAAATAAATATAAATTTATCTTAATCCAAATTTTTATGTATTTACATTCATTTTAATCTAATATTTAAAATTATATTACTTTCAATTCATTCCTCTCGCAAAATAAAGTCACTATGTCCCTCTTCCTATCAAAAGGAATTGACAATCTATGTGAATTACTTGTATTAGTTGTATATTTATGATTCCCTTAAGGAAATAATTTTGGAGGAAAATTCTAAACCACAATACTAAAGAAAAGAGTATGTTTCCCTTAAGGGACTGGAATTTCTACCTTAAAAGTCTTTACGAGTTCCCTAATGCCATAGACACCATTCCTATTGTCCCTACATAGGATAGATTTTCTTCTTTGGATGACATAGAGTTTGGGGTTAAGTGACTTGCAAATGAGAAAGCTAGGGACATTAAAGGATACCAAGCTAAAAATTTTAAAACTGAAGGGCCTACCCTCATCCCTCACATGCACAAGCTCTTCAATTTAGCAGTCAAGTAGGGTTTCCCTAAACCCTGGATGCAAAGTCTCATTGTTCCTATTTTTAAAAATGAGGACAGAAACGTTCCCTCTAATTATATGACCATTATGATTGGGTCGATTTTAGCTAAGCTTTATGGAATTATTTTGGAAAAGAAGATTAGCCTTCGCCTAAAAAGTCATGGTAAAAGAGATAAAGGCCAGGTCGGGTTTAAGAGGTCTCATTCAACTATGGACCATCTTGTTACCCTTAGGATCATTGCAGAGGAGTTCCACAATACTAAAACCAATCGTTTTTGTTGTTTTGTTGACTTTAGAAAAGCTTTTGACACAGTTCCTAGGAAAAACCTTTGGAATAGGTTGGAAGAGATAAAAGTGTCTTTCGAGTTGAGAGCTACTGCAATAAGGCTATATGAGAAAATTATTGCCAAGTTTAAAAAAAATGAGGGTTGGTCGAAAGAGATTAATTGCAATATTGGAGTCAAGCAAGGTTGTCCATTGTCCCCTACACTTTTTGGCATATACATTGACAAATTAGAAGATTTCTTGGAAGAAGCAGGTTGTATCGGTCCTACTCTCACTGGTATAGTCATCAATCTTCTTCTTTATGCTGATTATATCGTTCTTATGGCGAGGAGTCCCCACGATCTTGAAAACCAACTAAGAATCCTCAAGGATTTTTGCTCCAATATGGGTATCACTGTTAATATTGACAAGACTAAGGTCATGATGATGAAATCCAATAAGATCACTTATGATACCTTCATATATGAAAACAACAATTTGGAGGAAGTGCCTTCATACAAATATCTTGGAATCGATATTCACCACAAGCTCAACTGGAATTATAACATTGAGAAAATGATTATCAGGGGATGGAAACTTATTATTGGCTTGAAAAAAGTTGTAAATCAATCGATCTTTGGAAATGGGATAAGAAGAAACCCCTCTTTGAGACTCTTGTTACGCATGTTATTCTTTATGGATGTGAAGTTTGGGATGTAGTATCTCTTGTGAATCCTGGAGAAAGATAGAGCAAATACAAAATAATTTTATAACCTATAATCTCAAAATTTAAGGAAATACACCCTATCCCATCCTCCTCTTAGAGGCAAGCATTTCCCCCATTGAGAGCATGGCTATGACTAGATACCTAATGTATAAGAACAAGTTAAACAACATGGAAGACAAGAGGCTTCCTAAAATTGCTTCAAAATCCAGTCGTAACCACCATCGACTCAAGCGAGGATGGCATAAAGATGCCCAATCTTGGCTAAACTATTGGGGAATAATGGAAGACACCATTTTTTAGAATAAAGATACTATTAAAATATCATCAATTCAAAATTTAAGGAGAAAATGTGGTGTGATAAAGAGTTAGAGGAAAAGAGAAAATTAAGGTATGATAAGGATGTAATAAACTCTAATCTAGAGGATCAAAATTATCTCTTTGTTTTGACAAGTGTAAAGAAACAAATAAGCATTGCTAAAATAAGAACAAATTCTCACGAGTTCAATAGTGAAACTAAGTGTTGGTCAATTCCTAAAATGCCCTGGGATGAAAGAGTGTGTCACCTTTGTGCAACTAAGAAGGTTGAAGATGAAAAACACTTTTTCTTAGATTGTCTAGCCTATACCTAGATTAGATCTCAATTTCAAAATATTTGTCACACTACCAACCTTCCTAACCTTTTAACTCAACAAAACTGTGGTGATCTTGGAAAGCTTCTCTTAATGCTTTTCGAGGACAAAAACAAAATTCTAAAGAATTACAAGTAATCCATTACCCTCTTAAGTTTCGATAGACCAATTCACTCTCAGTGGGCGTTAATCATCATCATTTGTCAAAGTAAAATATTTATTTGAACAGTTTATTTTTTCAAAATTATAATTATTTGTTTTTTTTAAATGGGCCAAAACATTTAAGTGAAAAATTTAGTATTCAAAGTTTGGTAAAATGCTAATTGAATTTGGAAAATAATTTTCGTCAAAGAGAAGTTGTTGAGTTTGTCTACTTATCATCTTACTAAGACTTTTTTTTCCTCGAAAAAAAACATAAAACATAATTTTATTTCATAGAAGAAAGGAAATTACATTCTGAAGATGCATAATAACATTCATTGTTGTGCCTGTTATAGCACGGTTTGTAGGAAGGGTTTAGGCAGCTTGAGTCAAGGCTTAAAACCGGCGTAACAGGAGCTTCCCCACCCACTGTCACATCGATGGGGGGCTCTTTCTATTTAGGATGGCTATTCCAAGGGAGACGTCCCTAAGCAATCAGGTTTAATGAAGGGATAAAGGTATAATGGATCAAACTGAGATATTCCCTTTCACTGATTACTGCCAAAGAGGAGATAGTCAAGAAGAATGTCTTCCACTGGATGGCACCTATTTGCGAGACAAGACAGATAAAACTAGAATATATGCTTGCAGTGGGTTAGTACTTCACAATTTAATGACTATCTTTACATATATATGAGCAAATGATCAAATGCAATTATTGATGAAGTTAATGATTGCTAAACAAAGTCAAATGATTAATATCACTCCTTCAATAAGAACACCAAAAGATAAGAGCATTCAATGTACACAATTAAGTCCTTGTATCATATCATTAATGCAATAATTATCCCAAATCGGCTCATATAGATAATATTGCTGCGTCACCTATATTGTTGTTGCTATAGGTGTGACGTCAAGCATAAATTTAGGTCAAAATTAAGACAATTGAGTGGAACGTTTTAGCAAATAAGCTTGTGGAAGTGATCTACAACTCAAAGTC
>WSFP011470638.1:0-17767 GCA_009831015.1 Picea engelmannii
ATGCATTATTATTGAACCTTATGATCATTGATGACATCGCATTGTGAGCTCCTCCGGTTTAATTGAAGGTCTTTATCTTGTAAGGTCATTATAATTTTGGTGGTAGTAGCATATAAGAGGGTTGTAATTGTAAATCGTGGCCCGGATTGTGATACGACTATAAGGTGTTTCATATTTCATGACCGTGTTATTGTAACTTTTATCATTATTAATAAACTTTTACAGTATAATAACCTTGATTAAGAACAATAGGATTTCTGAGTCTGTAATGAGGGCGTTGTTCCTTGTAGACACCTTCAGGTAACCTTAGTATATATGTCTGTGTGAGTGATTTTCTTGGTGTAAAGAATCCAGTGCCGTATCAAGAGTCTTGGGCTGTTTAAAGGCATAGTTTCCACTCTTGCGACACACTCTGAGCCTTATCAGTAGTCTCGGGCTGTTTAAAGGCATAGTTTCCACTACTGCGACTCCCTAAAAGATTTATTAGTTTCTTCCTGAGAAGTCGGCCAGGAGCCTGTCTAATCTTCTTTCGAGAAGACATAAGACTAAAAGCCCTGCTTTTCTGTGCAGAAATGGTAAACTCTATTACTATGGGTTCTCCCCTCTGTGTTAGTACTGTGCATAACTCAGTGTGTCGTTAAATGGTTGCGTCGTGAGTCTTATGTCTACAGTCATAGACAATGATTGATGTTGGTAGAATTAGCATTTATAGTGTTGGTATTGATTGTGTCGGGCGGGATGTAAACACCTCCATGTTCCTCAGAACAGTCGCCAGCCCTGAGACCTTAAATGGTTAAAATCGATGGGAACCTGGGCTTGAGCGTTGCTTAGGTGTCTTGGAGGTCCTAATCATTGCAGGGTAGGATGGATGGGTAGTCAGTCTGACTTATTTCTAAGTGATCATCATTGATGCATGCAGTTTCTCGTCGTACGTCGTATGACGTCTTGATGTGTTCGTCTTTCTTGCACCTTGTTGGTTGTCGGGTGGCGACGTAGAGTCAAGTGTTTCGGTTCCTTCCTCACGCGCACACACACCTTAACTGTTAAACAAAAAAAACAAAAACAAATTTTTGCACCTGTTATCAGAATTGTGGTCGTAACAAGGAGGGTCTGTTACAGGAATGAAATGATGGAAAAATTTGCACATATCCTTCGACAACTTCCCATAGGAGAAGCATCTTCATCAAGCGGCCATGCAACCCCCTTCAAGGTACAAGTCAATTTTTATATTCTATTATTTGAAGGACTAATAGATGCAGATGCTGTAGAAAAATGGTTGAATCTTCTCGAAGGGTATTTTTCGTTCCATAATTTTTTCGATAGGGAAAATATCACTTTTTCACTCATCAAGGTCGTTCCCCATGTTAAAGAATGGTGGGATACTTACTCTAAGAAAAGGGTCATGGAGGAAGCTGCAATGTTTGTGGTGGCTCCTACATGGGATTCCTTTTAGGACGCCATTAAATAACAGTACTACCCTGTTGGAAGCTACAAGGACTAGTACACTAGATGGACCACCCTACATAAAGAAAGGGACCAGACAATACTATATTTCACCAATATTTTCCTTACACTACACACCAAATTGGGTATCAAATACTTTGAGCATTATCTGGTGCTCAAATACCACGACTATTTTCATATATACATTCAAATAGAAATGGAGTTTCTAGACATCACCTTATTGGGCATGAATTATAGATACGCTGTCAAGATCGAGCAAAAAATTAAACAGAAAAGGAGAGAGTTTGGATCTGCAAAACCCTCACATCTGAAGCAGGGAAAAGGCATCCCCAACCCACACAAAAAGGGACCAAGTTGAGATGGTCTCCCTTAGGAAAACCAGTCCAAGCTGCAATGCAATAAGTTCAATGAGAAGAATAAGGACGCGGGAAAATAGTGTGAGTACCATAAAACACCTTGGCACACCACCAAAGAATGTCACTACAAGAAGTCCCTCATGGTCGAACTGAAGGCTTCCAAGTCAAGGGAAGATTCTAATTCCAAATCAAATCCTGAAGGAGGGAAGTGTATTATCGATGTTGAACCCAGTGCCACTATTGCTACCACCAAAGTTTGACCAAGCGAACCAGAAGAACCAGAGCAAGGGGAACACCTCTTTCACTCGCAGATGTGGGTAAAGGGGGCTCTGCTTCATTTCATTGTTGATATCGGTATTCAGAAGAACCTAATTTTAGAAGAGGTCATCAAGTGGATGGATCTGCCTATGACACTACACCCGCAACCCTACACCATCGGCTGGCTTCTCCAAGGAAGAGATCTTTGTGTCTACCAATAATGTCGTCTAGCCTATGACATCAAACCTTTCAAATATGAGGTACTATGTGATATTGCTCCCCTTGAATTTTTTGATGTTCTTTTAGGACAACCATATTTGTGGAAACATCATGCTTTGTATGAATCTATACCCCGGAGTGTTATTATTACTTTGGGTAGACAATTGTACAGGATACTAGAGGTAGCACCGTCTACTGCTATTTCTTTAATCTCTGCTAAGAAATGAAGTAAGGTCATCTCACAGATCGGGACATTCGTATTCTTTGTGATTTGTGCTCACAGTAAGAAGAAGGTCGTTGCCACATCCATGGACTCTACACAGAGACTCTCTTTGCAACAGAAGCAAGTGGATGATATTGTGGAAGAATACAGAGACATCTTCTCCTCACCTACAGGGGTACTGACGCACTGCCAATTCAAGCATCCAATTGATATGATCCCCGACTCACCTCTACCTAATGGACATGTCTATCATTTCTCACTAATGTAAAATGATGAAATTAGGCATCATTTCCAAGATCTTCTTCAAAAGGGTCACATCGGACCCATCTCCTCCCCTTGCGGAAGCCCGATTGTATTGGTGCATAAGAAGGACGGGACTTGGTGACTCTACATAGATTACATAGCCTTAAACAAAATCACATTCAGGAACCGACACCCCATTCCCAGGATTGATGACCTTCTTGACCAACTCAAGGGGGAAAATTTCTTCAACAACATCAACCTAAAGTCTGAATACCACCAGGTTCCATCGAACCAAATGATGTATGGAAGACAACCTTAAAATCTAAAGAAGGTCTCCTCGAATGGATAGTCATGCCCTTTGGCTTAACAAATGCACCAACCACTTTCATAAGGTTGATGGATGATGTACTGAGACCCTTCACCAACTTCTTTGTGGTGGTATATTTGGATGACATCCTCATCTTTAGTAAAATGTGGGAGGAGCACATGTGACATATCCAACAGGTTTTGAGCACTCTCCGAGAACAAAAGTTATAGGCTAACTTGGAAAAAATGTTATTTTGGCATGAACAGGGTCCAATACTTGGGACAAATTGTTGATGAGCATGGGGTACATGTTGATCTAGATAAGATCCAAGTCATCCATGACTGGCCAACCCCGACCACATTGATCGAGATTCAGAGCTTCTCAAGACTAGCCAACTTCTATCGACGGTTCATGTTGGGATTCTCCCATATTGCATGGGCCCTCATCCAGGTGACCAAGGGCAGTGGCAGGGCCAATTTTGTGTGGGGGAAGGAACAACAATGAGCATTCGATGATTTGAAGCATCGCTTGTGCTCAACTCTAGTACTCTCCTTGCCTGATCTACATCAACCATTCTAGGTTGAGACTTATGCCTCTGACTATGTTGTGGGTGCAGTTCTCACTCAACACAATCATCAGGTAGCATACCATAGTGAGACACTTACAGATACTGTCTGGAAATAACCCACCTATTACAAGGAAATGTATTCCAGTGTACAATCCTGTTGTCAATGGAAACATTACATTATGGGAAAAGAGACGATCATACACACTGATCACAAGCCTCTGCAATTCATGCAAAAACAAGGGGAATTGCAGAATGACCTCCATAAAAAATGGTTCACCTACCTTCAGTAGTTCCATCTCAACATCAAGTATAAGACAGGTACCTCAAATCATGTCGTTGACTGCCTCAGTCGACCTTCTGTGGTTGCACTCACCACTGTGCTCCATTCCTGTGTACATGAAGCATCTGAGTGGCCCTAACTTTATCAACAAGATCTTGACTTCACAACCACCTATAAGCTATTGGGTACAGGCACAAATGTCACCAATTTTCACATTCAGGACAAAATATTATGCCACCTAGGACATATTTTTGTTCCTACAAGAGAGTGTGCAAAGCGGATTTTGGAAGCCCACTACAGTCGGATGGCAGGACATTTTGGCGTGGAGAAAATTGTGGCCGTTCTTGAGAAACATTTTTATTGTCCAAAACTTTGACAAGACGTCATCAAGTATATCAGATCTTGCATTTCCTATGCCATTTTCAAGCCAGCCATCAAGAAGCAAGGCTTATACACCCCTCTTCCTACTTCTGAGAAGCCTTGGGAATCCATCTCAATGGATTACATGTCGGGCCTTCCATCCACCAAGCAAGGAAATGACTGTGTATTTGTGGTCATTGATCAATTTTCGAAGATGGCCATCCTCACAGCCTGTAAGAAGAATATCACAACGGAAAATACTACCAAGATATTCTTCATCTCCGACTGGGATACCACAGACCATCATATCTTCGACTGGGACAACAAGTTCCTCAACACATTTTGGTCGAGTCTCTGGTCACTGTTGGACACCAAGCTCACAAAATCCACTGCTTTCCACCCCCAAACATACAAACAAACATAGGTCGTCAAACGGATGATTGTGCACATCCTTCACATGTACAATTCTAAAAATCCACATACATGGGATGAGAGTCTCCCCTATGTTCAACACAGTTACAATAGGGCTCTCCATAGCTCCATCGACCATATCCCATTTCAGGTGGGTCTGGGATTCCAACCCTTGGGACCCATTGATGTTGTACTTCTTCTTGCCCCCACACAGACAGAGTCTTCCCATGACCAGTCTGCGATCGACAAAGCCACTAGATTCATTGAGCAGACTCATCACATCTGCCAACAGGTCCAGGAGATTTTGCAGAAATCCAATACTAAGTACAAGAAGAGCCATGATAAAAACATGGTACCACACCAGTTTAAATTTGGTGACAAAGTTTGGTTACATGGTTACATTTGCAAAAGGAGCGTCTCATCGGGCCCCATCAGAAGCTTTTCCCACTTCATTATGGGCTTTACATTATCACCAAGATTGTGGGTAGAAATGCTTTTGATCTCAACATGTTGGAATTACTTCACACAAACCTAGGATTTATTTTTCCTAAGGTTTTTCCTTTGTATTAGTCATAATTAGTCATTATCGAGTCTCTTATATTTTAGGGGAGAATATTCCACCTGGAGAATATTCTCTTTCAGTTGACACTTCAAATTGACTAGTTGAGTTGAGTTTAGATGTTGCATTGGTTTTTTCATCATGAAACATTGGGATCATCACCAGATAATGCACACTTTCCTTGGGATCATCACCAAACTGACGCATTACCCTTGATTTTTTGAGTTAACTCCTCACTACTCTTTGTTCAGTTAGTTAACTGAAGACTAGTTGACTAGTTAACTCAACTTGGTGGCAGTTCACTCTCTTAACTTCCTCAGAGACTAGACTAGGTGGAAGTTCACTCCCATAACTATTGGTGTGTGTCCAGATCACTCTAGACCACCACTATGGCGCATTATTTACTCATGTATCCTATATCTATTGTACATTATTCACTCTTTGAGTGTGAAAATGGTTAATGAGAATTCTTTCATTATTTCTCTCCTTCTTCTTTCTCCAATTCTCTCTGCAAATGTGTGTATTATTGTTTATCTAGATCTATTCTGTGCAGGTTCAACACATTTACATGGTATCAGAGCCAACAGAGTGCTAAGCAAAAGCTACACCAAATTATTTTTTGCAGGTACTGAAGATTGAAGAACGCAAAAAAGATGGAATTTATGTTTTACTCACCGATAATACTTCTCATTCCTCATAACTTTTTGGAGTGGAAGACAAATATTCTACTTCTTCTCAAAAATAGAGGCTTATACAAAATAACCATGGAAATGGAAGTAGAGCCTGATTCCGCCAATGAGAAAAATGACTTTCTCAATAGACAAGATATGGCCATAGGATTTATCTTCTTCTCTATCTCTCTAGAAATTATCCACCAAGTATATGATGACTCACAAGAATCAACTCCAAATGAATTATGGACCAGATTTGAGGTTCTATTCGGGAATAAATAAGATTTTGAATATTTCATGCAGGAGGTTGAACAGATAGAGCTAGAAGAGAAGCCACCAGAAGATCAAGCCTCTTATTATGAAGAGTCTTCTACAAAAGTTTTTGCACAAATTTATATTCCATTAATTGAAGATGATGTCTACTCCATTTCATTTTTTTTTTTTTCTGAAATTCATGTGGAAGATATATGGCATGCATCTCAGGAGTCACATGCAGACACTTTTCCATGCGCAATGCATGCATCTCAAGAGACAAAAAGGGAGCTGTGCACATCAGACTCAATTATGATATTTTATGATCACAATTTTCAGAAACAAATTGGATATTTTAATTCCTCTCGGGAAAATATCCAATTTAAAAAACAAAATCGTCCGAAACAGACTCTGGGAAGTGAAATTATGATTGTTTTAAAATCAACAAAATTTCATCGTTTTTTCCGAAAATGGCCTCACGGTTTTCAAAATTTCATCCAAACTTTATCTGGATATTCTTCATTACAAGAAGATAAAGTGGATATGTTTGGACATCTCAATGGTGGATATTCTTCATCAGATATGTGCAAACATCTACATCTTCAACAAAATCTTCAACGAGCACAAACGTGCACAGTTGCGAGGTCTTCTTGGAGTGAAGGACATGGTTGCTAAGCCACTATTTTTTTGTTCTTTCTCACTTTTATTTTTTTATGCATTGTAATTTGAGGGGGGGGGTTCCCATGAGTGTTTCCCTCTTTCCTCATTTATTTCAGTGTATATTTCGTATTTGGGTACCTGACATGGCCTCGATCCCGGGACCCATTCTTTATTTTCACCATAGTGATGTTCAGAGGGGGTGTTGGAGTTACTTCACACACACCTAGGATTTATTTTTCCTAATTTTTTTCCTTATTTATTAATCATAATTAGTCATTATCCAGTCTCTTATATTTTAGGGGAGAATATTCCACCTAGATAATATTCTCTTTCAGTTTAGACTTCAGTTTGACTAATTGAGTTGAGTTTAGATGTTGCATTGGTTTTTTCACCATGCAACATTGGGATCATCACCAGCTAATGCGCACTTTCCTTGGGATCATCACCAAACTGACACATTACCCTTGATTTCCTAAGTTAACTCCTCACTACTCTATGTTCAGTCAGTTAACTGAAGACTATTTGACTAGTTAACTCAACTAGGTGGCAGTTCACTCTCGTAACTGCCTGAGAGACTAGACTAGGTGGAAATTCACTCCCGTAATTGCTAGTGTGTGTCCAGATCACTCTAGACCACCACTATGGTGCATTAGTTTCTCATGTATCCTATATCTATTGTATATTATTCACTCTTTGAGTGTGGAAACGGTTAAAGAGAATTATTCCATTCTTTCTCTCCTTCTTCTTCTTTCTCCAATTCTCTCTGCAAATGTGTGTATTATTGTTTAGCTAGATATATTTTGTGCAGGTTCAACACATTTACACAACACTCTACCCTTCCTTTTCCTACATCCAATGTTCAATGTGGACCTCCTTCGGCCATATTTTCCACCATTATTGGACACCTCAGAGATCGCAGAACAATTGACACCAACAGAGCTCAACCCTAACTGAATGGAACAAGCATTCACTGATCAGATAGTGGACACACAGGTCAAGGGAACCCACCAGCAGAGGATACAATTTTTTTGGGCTGTCAAGGTAGGGAAACTCCTACATGAAGGAAAGTGGCTCACCCAGGGCCAAATCCAACATAATTTTCCTCACTTGATGGGGTGACTCAATGCAATGGAGACCATTTCTTTCTAAGGGGGGAGGATTGATCCAGGTGTATATTGGTGGCCACCCACCTATTCCAACTGGCTCCTCTTGTCTGGTTTTTTTTAGCACGTTCTTCTGTACTTCTTTGTAATTGTGGGTTCTACACTTCTGGGGTTGTCTAAATCCCCACACATCCTCTAGGTGGATACTGGCGGCCTCTTGCCTAATCCAACTAGATTATTTTATATATTTTCATGTCATCACGTCTTGGTGTACTTCTAGGGCTGTTTTGGAGGCATAAACAATGTTTTTTTGGCTCACCACAGTCAAATTGTAGACAGAGTCAGAGTTTGATTGAGAAATGTGTATTTCTCTTAAATACCTATCCAACGGACTATCACACACCTAAAACGGAGGTTGTATGCAAAATTTAAGACCCTGGGAAGTTGAGGTACCAACTTACACCAACTTACCCATAGGGGCCCACGTGAATTTTGGCGTTTCATCTTCTAGGGTTAGGTTTTTGGATGTCTAGGGTTTTGGAATTCATGAGTAATATCAAAAATGCCTTTGGAGCCTCATTTTAATCGATTCTTCTACGACAGATGTGTGTATCAACCACATCTCTTCCCAGAGATAACTACCACCATTCGAGCAAGTGTTTCAGTTTTGCAGTTTTACAGTTTCAGCCTATTTCATTATTCAATAGAAGATATTGTTCATTGGATATATGTGTTATTATTGATATGACTATTTTTATTGTATTCATTATGTTAATTAGTTCATCCCGCTCCTAAATCCGGATCATTTACTGTCTAACCCGCGGGGATGACCGTAATCATGGTTTTTCATGATTTTCCTTCTCTCTTCTACAACTGTGAAACTTTGTCATCATTCTTCCTTGACTACCTCAGACTTGCACAACTTTAGATGTATCAATGAGTACTTTCAACAAACATTTCACAAGATAGATATTCAATGTGCTCAATAGGTGCTAATGGGAGTCTCTTTCTCTCTTATTCATACTCTCCAAGTGTCTTCCTTTAGGGGTCATCTTCTAACTGTTTTACCTAACTTCCCTCTTTTAGGGTTAACCCACTTTCTTGTTGCAAATAATTTACCCATAATTAGTAAACTCTCCACTTCTTGTTGCAACTAACTTATTTTTAATTATTTTCTTATTGCAACAACTTTACCCATAATTAACTTCTAGTTGCAACCACTTTGACTAGTAAACTTCTTGATGACATTCTAGGAGCTTCTAGAATAATTTATTTATTTTTCAACCTTCTAAGGACTTCTAGAATATTCATGAGGGTCCTCCAACTTCACAAAGCCATATCTCCTCAACCATGAGGAACTATGCGATGTACCACATATCACCGAAAACTAAATGACGTGTACTACCATTTATGATAGTCTTACCTGCAAATTAACTAATCTTCATGTCTTTATTCCTCATACAAAATCAAGTTCCTTAACCACACCTCTTGGACTATCGAAATTTTCTACCAGACTTGCTTCAAGGGTTGACATCAATGACAACCAACCCAATCTATCAAAAATATGTGTCTTTGTTGGAGTTACATCACACACACCTAGGGTTTCTTTTTCCTAAGTTTTTTCCTTGTTTATTAGTCATAATTAGTCATTATCTAGTCTCCTATATTTTAGGGGAGAATATTCCACCTAGAGAATATTCTCTTTCAATTGACACTTAAGTTTGACTAGTTGAGTTGAGTTTAGATGTTGCATTGGTTTTGTCACCATGCAACATTGGGATCATCACCATGATAATGTTCACTTGCCTTGGGATCATCACCATACTGGCACATTACCATTGATTCCTTGATCTACTCCTCACTACACTCTATTTCAGTCAGTTAACTGAAGACTTGTTGACTAGTTAACTCAGCTAGGTGGCAGTTCACTCCCGTAACTACCTCAGAGACTAGACTAGAGTAGTTTACTCCTGTAACTATTGGTGTGTGTCCAGATCACTCTAGACCATCACTATGACACAATTACTCTCCTCCGGTGCGCATTCATTGAGTTATACAGAGTATATCATGTGTAAATTATTCATTATTCATTATGGTTAATGAGAATTCTTCTATTCTTTCTCTTCTTATTCTTCTTTCTCAATTTCTCTCTGCAAATGTGTGTAGCATTTTCTAGCTATATCTATTATGTGTAGGTTCAAAACATTTACATGGTATCAGAGCCTACGGACTGCTAAGAAAAATCTACACCAAATTGTTTTGTAGGTACAAAATATTGAAGACAGCGAAAAGATGGATTTCCAAAAAGAATTCATTCTTACACATTACAACTACTTTGCATGGAAGGAGAAAATAGCCATACATCTCTGAACCAGAGGATAGTATAGGTTAACCTTGAATACAGATACAAAACTGACATCATCCATAGAAAATTCCAAGTACTTAAATCGAATGGATGAAACACTCGGGACAATTTGTAGTCTTATTTATCTCGATCTCCTTTTTCACATATCTTCCTATAAGACTCCTAATGAAGCCTGGACTACCAGGGATGATTTTAAGGATGAATATTTTATTTTGAAATGTAGAAACCTTGGTGAATATTACTAATCCTTCATATGCCAACTATAAAACGTTCGGCAATATTTTTGAAAAAATATTCAAATTCATAAGAATTTTATATAGTTTGTATAAAATTTTGGCAATTTTTAGGGTAAAACAATTTATCCTATAGAATTTAGGTGAATCATTTTTAGAATAACGAATCTCTTTTGGGGAAAAACCTTGGAAAATTAGCCCATGAGTGAAATGTATCCCCTAAAATCATCCCTGTGGACTACCTTTGAAGGGATCTTTGGAAAACGGAATTAGATGAGGGGACATGTGTTGTAGGTGGAATTTCTCACATTGGATCCAAAAAGCTTCGACAATATCCAATATTTATTAACAAAATTCAAGGATTTATTGTCGCAACTCAAATTTTGTGGGGTTGATAAATATAAGGAGGAGAAACAAATGGTTCTCACCATTATCTCCAAACTTGGTCCTGAATTATCTGTATTCGTATCCACATTCCATTCTATCAGATTTGCCTTTGAAGCCATCTGGAATATGCCTTCTCTTGAGGAATTTATTGAATGCCTGATACAAGAGAAAACCAATCTCATCAACATGGGAAAATTCAAAGGCCCAAAGGCACATGCACTTATTATGCAAGGTGACAACCACAAATATCATAAATCTAAAGATAAAGACAAAAGGAAAGCTCATGCACATCCGAAGAAGGAAGGGTACACAAAACCCTTCACCGATGCCCTCCAGATCCAAAGGGGAAAAGGGAAGAAAAGGGGAGAAATGCATGTACTGTCACAAAGGATTCCATCCAGAATCTGCATGCATACAAAAACAAATATATCTAATGACTCAAATACTTCAAAAAAACAACCTTGGATATCGCACCCCCAAGGGTGTCAAGAAGAAGAAGCTAAAGGATTAGAATCCCAAGAAATGAAATTATAGCCATGCCTTGATTGCCATCAACTCCTCTCCCAATGTTTGGATCGTAGATTCAAGAGCATCACATCACATGGCTACCTAAAAAGAAGTATATTCTTCATCAAATTCATGCAAAGGTCCTCCTATTCTAATGGGGGACAACACTTTTGTCAAAGTCACTGACAAAGGAAGGATTGAACTCACCAACGAAAGCTTCGAGAATGTGTTGCATGCTCCCAAACTTTCCTTATACCTTCTCTCTGTGTATCAGATGACGAATTCTGGAACTAGAAAGAAAGTCATATTCACACCAAATTTCATTGATATCTATGACATGAAAACCAACTCCAGGGTTGCTACAGGTGAGGCAAAATCATCAATCTAGATTGTATGCATTTTATGAATTCATTGAACCTGATTCTTCTTTACTACTTACTCATGCTGATGAAAGTAGTAGGATATGGAACGAAAGGTTTGGAAATTTGAATTTCAGATACATGCAACAACTTAGCAATAAAATGTTGATTGATGGTCTACTAGACATCCATTTCTCCAAGGGACTATGTGAGGGATGTGTTCTCGGAAAACACCCTCCAGAGAAATTCGACAAAGGAAAGTCTCAAAGAGCTTCTGCACCTTTAGATCTGATCCACAATGACCTTATGGGTCCTTTTATGCATCCATCTATTAGAAAAATGAGGTTTGTTCTCATTTTTGTTGATGATTTCTCACATTTTACATGGATCTACTTTTTCAGGTAAAAATCTAAGGTCTTTCAACACCCCAAAGATTTCAAAGCCCCGGTTGAGACACAGTTTGAAAAGAAGATAAAAGTCCTTTGAAATGATAACGGGGGAGAGTATGTAAATCATGAGATCCATAATATTTTCCATGAGGTAGGGATTCAGTTGCAGCACACAGTTCCCTATACTCTGCAACAAAATGGAGTTGCTGAGCGAAAAAACAGATCTCTAAAGGAGATGGCATCTTTCATGATGCATGCAAAGTCACTACCACAGAGACTATGGGTTGAAGCACTTAATTCTGAAACATACATCCAAAATAGTTGTCCCCATAGATATGTCAAGGATAAGACCCCCTACGAGGCTTGAATCGGTCTCAAACCGGAAGTGACCCACTTTCACATTTTCGGTTCACGTGCATGGGTCTGGATTCCCTCTGAAAAGAGGAAGGCACTTGATCCATAGATCATTGAGTGTATTTTTGTTGGATACCCCGACGGTGTGAAGGGATATAGGCTTATTGATCTTTCCTCAAACTGTCTCATCATTGAGTATATTGTCCAATTCGAGGAAAGTGCCTCGCATGCACCTCAATAGCTGCATGCAAACACCTTCATTTTTCCACCTATCCGAGATGATGAGCATGCACATGTCGATGCTTCTTCAGACAAGATTTCTGATTCAAAGGACTCAGATGATTCAGATTTAGAGTCAGTACAGTCATATGTAGACTCAGAGCATCCATATGCAGTTGCAAATCCAGAGTAGAGGCCCAAGTGGGCACATACTACTCTTCAAGATGAAGGGGATCTTATTGGTGATCTAGTCGATACTAAGAGGACCCAATCTGATTTTGAGGAGACTCCTGTTGCAGTCACTTCCACTGAACCATTTCCCTCCAGGAATATTTTCTTGGTTCAGTCTTTATATCCACATTCTTATGGCGAAGCTGTTGGAAATCCCTTTTGGGAATCCGCCATGTAGGAGGAGTACAACTCCCTCCTTGAGAACCATAATTGGGATCTGGCTCCCCTTCCTTCTAGGTGGAAACTTGTTAGATGGATATGGGTCTAAAGGACCAAGAGCACAGTGGATGGATATATTAGTAGATACAAATCCAGGCTTGTTTCCAAAGGCTTTCAATAGGTGCATGGAATTGACTATGATGAGACCTCCGCTCCAGTAGCGAAGATGGATTCCATATGATTGGAACTTGCCATTACGGAAACCAAGGGATGGGAAGTCCATTAGATGGATGTAAAGAATTCATTTCTTCATGGTGATCTCTCTCAAGAGATCTATATGGATCAACCCCGGGGATTCATGTAGGACTCATCTTTGGTCTGTCGAGTGAAGAAATCCCTTTATGGCCTCAAGCAGGATCCGAGGGCATGGTATGCCAATATGGACTCCTACATGTTGTCACATAACTTTGTACATTGTAAATCACACCCAAATGTCTACATGCTTAGGATGACTGATTCACTTCTACTTTTAGTTCTGTATGTTGATTATTTGTTGATCATCGGTTGCTTGACTTCATTGATTGCTATAGTCAAGAGGATTCTACATGATAGGTTTTTTATGATGGACATGGGTTCACTACACTTATTCCTTGGACTTGATATCAATCAAGATGCATCAAGAATCAAATTGTCTCAGGCCAATTATGCATGAGATCTCCTTGAGAAATTTCACATGACAGACTACAAGTCTGCTCTGACTCCTTTCCTATTAGGAGTCAAACTTGAGGATGGCGGGGAGACTCCACTGGTTGACAACACACTATACAGAGAACTAGTGGGGAGCTTCTTGTATCTCACACACTCCAGACTAGACCTCTCCTATGCAGTTGGTGTAGTTTCTAGGTTCATGCAGAAGCCGCATGAGCCACATTGGAAGGATGCAAAGTGTATCCTTTGATACGTACATGGAACCATCACCTTTG
This sequence comes from Picea engelmannii, assembly GCA_009831015.1. Classification (NCBI taxonomy): domain Eukaryota; kingdom Viridiplantae; phylum Streptophyta; class Pinopsida; order Pinales; family Pinaceae; genus Picea; species Picea engelmannii. Next base: position 14,121 of record WSFP011470638.1, read on the forward strand.
GGATTCATTATGCAGTAGACTCTACATTATATCTCATCGAGTTTATTGATGTTGATTGGGCCGGTGATAGCATTGATCGCAATTCCACATCTGGTTACTCACTCAGTCTGGGTTCCGGGCCTATTTGGTGGTCAATAAAGAAGCAAGCTTCCATTTCTCTATATTCAGCCGAGGCAGAGTGCATAGGGGTAGTTAACATAACCATTCGGTCTATGTGGCTACAACATTTTCTCACTGAGTTGGGCATTCAGTTTCATCGGTCAATCGTCATCTGGTGTGACAACTAGAGCACTCCGAAGTTCTGCAGAGATCTACTTCAGAGGCAGGGGATGAAGCACATTGAGATCCACATGCACTACATTCGGGACTTAGTACACGAGGGGATCATCGACCTACATTTATTTCCTTCAGCAAAACAGATGACATACATCTTCACCAAGACCTTCAATGAGTAGAAGTTCCATTCTCTGCGAAGTCATCTTGGAGTGAAGGACACAGTTTCCTAGTAACTGTAGTTCTTATTTTTACATACATTTTACCTTGAAGGGGGGGTTTTACCATGATTTTTTCCCTCTTTCCTCACTTTATTTCAATGTATATTTTGTATTTGGGTACCTAACATGGCCTCGTTGTTGGGACCCGTTCTTTATTTTCACCATAGTGATGTTCAGGGGGGGTGTTGGAGTTACTTTGCACACCTAGGATTTCTTTTTCCTAAGGTTTTTCCTTGTTTATTAGTCATAATTAGTCATTATCCAGTCTCCTGTATTTTAGGGGAGAATATTCCACCTTAAGAATATTCTCTTTCAATTGACACTTCAGTTTGACTAGTTGAGTTGAGTTTAGATTTTTCATTGGTTTTGTCACCATGCAACATTGGGATCATCACCATGATAATGCACACTTGCCTTGGGATAATCACTAGACTGGCGCATTACCATCGATTCCTTGATCTAATCCTCACTACACTTTGTTTCATTCAGTTAACTGAAGACTAGTTGACTAGTTAATTCAACTAGGTGGTAGTTCACTCTCGTAACTACCTCAGAGACTAGACTAGGTGGAAGTTCACTCTCGTAATTGTTGGTGTGTGTCCAGATCACTCTAGAACACCACTATGGTGCATTGGTTCTCCTCCAGTGCACATTCATTGAGTTATACAAAGTATATCATGTGTAAATTATTCATTATTCATTATGGTTAATGAGAATTGTTCTATTCTTTCTATCCTTCTTCTTCTTTCCCAATTTCTCTCTGCAAATGTGTGTAGTATTTTCTAGCTAGATCTATTATGTGCAGGTTCAACACATTTATAGTCTTTTCAATATAAGATAGTAATCATACTATTTCAATTAATACAATTTCAATGAACCATTGTGCCTTTTAGATCGTTTAGTCACGTTTTCATTTCGATCAATAGATTTTGACTATCATGATTTAATTCACTTTTTACCTTACCATAGGTAATTACCACCCTGGTTTGCAAATACCATGTGCTATTTCACTTTTGCCCTTTTTCTTTAACTCCACTTTCACTTTTACCTTTTTCTTTAATCCAGTTTCATTGTTACCTTTTTCTGTAATCAAAGTTCGCTTTTACCTTTTTCTTTATTCCACTTTCATATTTACTCCTCTTTTACGAAAGCTTCACTTCCACTTAATTTTTCAACTTTTGTTATTTATTAAAGTCATATTTATATTTAATCCACTTTCATTTCCACTTTTGTGTAAAATTTGTTTCCACTTAACTTTTCTACTTTTGTATTTATTAAAGTGATATCAAGGTCACATTTATATTTAATCACTTACTAACCTTTGAAATTGATGACACTTTATTCAACAATTGACTGCCTAAGTGGGTCTAACCATTGGTGACTACTGGAAATTATTTGGGTTTGAAGGGTCATCCAACTTTGGCCTAGAAAGAATGATGACCAAAACTTTCTATGAAATATCGACTATCATGTTGATCTAACAGACTCACCGGTTCTCGGTGTTGCATCAACAAATTTCCCTTCGACTACACTCTGAAATGATAGTGCACGAGAGAGTGTTCAAGAGGGTGACTCACCAATATTCATTTTTTTCATCACGATCCTTTCTCAACAACATATACAGTTACCAGGATAAATCGACTCCTCTAGTGTAGAAATTGAAATTGTTTCATTGTTTCATTCTTTCAAAGCATTTGACCAAGAGATCTCATGTATTTCGGTAGTCCACCGTGTTCTTGTAACTCAATATTCTTGTAGATTTTAATAAAATTGCATGTCATAATCCACTATGGTACTTCTTGTCTTCATGTTGACATCAATGCCAACATGATATTTCCATCAGTCTCCCCCTTTAGCATTGATGGCAACACATCGTAAAACAAATTTCTCCCTTAAAAATGAGTAATTGTTTTACCATTCTTTTCTCCCCCTTTGACATCATTGTTTTACAACTAGTGATAGACCCCATTCTGGTATCAAAATACAACTTACTCCAATATAACATTTTTTTGACTAACTTGCCCTCTCAAGAAATGATACTTGATGGGTATATGTTTGGTCTTTTCATGCATGAATGGATTATTGGAGATGTTGATGGGACTTTTATTGTCAAAATAAATAGGTATTGACTGATTACATTAAATTTTAATATCCTCCAATGCTTGTATCATACATAATATTTGAGTGCAACATTCAACAACTGTAATGTATTTGACCTCTATTGTAGATAGTCAAATTGATGATTTTTTTATACTTTCCCATGAGACTAGACATTTTCCTAATAAAAATGCATTTCCACTAGTTCTCTTTTTGTCATCCAGAATACCATCCCAATCAACATCTATGTAGGAAATTAGTTCAAATCCTTTATTCCTTGGATACCATAATCCAAAGTCCGATGTTCCCTTAAGACATCTAAATATTCTCTTGACAACTATCACATGTGATTCCTTGGGAGATGATTGAAATCTTGCCACCATTCCTACTGCCTGCATGATATCAGGTTTGGATGAAACTAAATATAGTAGGCTCCCAACCATATATCTATAGAGAGTTGAATATAAAAAAATGGACTCATATTCCTTGTTGAATTTGTAACTTGTTGTCATTGGAATGCTAACAAGTGCACTTTCAGCCATTCCAAACTTTTTAAGTATCTCTCTCAGGTATTTGGACTAAGTAATAAACATTATTTTTGGTGACCAAGTGATTTGAAGTCCAAGGAATAAATTCAGCTCTCCAATCATAGACATTTCAAACTCTTTTGACATTTCTTGAGAAAAATTATATTTTGATTCATCATTGTTGCAACCAAATATGATGTCATCCACATAGACCATTGTGAATAAAATGTTGTCTTTTTCAATTATAAGATAGATATTGTTGTTAGACATGCCTCTTTTGAATCCTTTTTTCATCAGGTAATTATCCAATCTTTCATACCATGCTCTGGGTGCTTATTTAAGGCCATCGAGTGCCTTCTTCAATATATACACTTGTTCTTCTTTTCTTGGTTGTTCAAATCCTTATGGTTGTTCTGTGTAGACTTATTTTAGGCCTCCATTCAGAAATGTAGACTTTACATCCATCTGATAGACTTTAAAATTCTTAAAGCATGAGTATGCTATAAATAATCTAATGGATTCCATTCTT
>ML877628.1:0-14567 GCA_009831015.1 Picea engelmannii
TTGTTATTTGCTTAATCATTGAAACCCTAGAGAGAAATCACACAAGTAGGTTGTTGATTCATGTCCCCATGATAAAATCTTGTTTAAGCCATTGATTAAAGAAGGTTTAGCCTAGCCATAGCTACACTAGCCATTCTTTTTTCTGAGTTAGATTTGAATTATAAGTTGAAGGAGGAATACGTCCTAGGCCTAATTTAGTTTACACCTAGGGTTTCGACCTTAGGGTTTTGAAAATCCTTGTCCCCAAGCAACACTTTTCAGCCCTAGACTTATGGTTTGAAGCTAGCCATTTTTCCAAAGAGCCTTAAGGAAAGAGGGAGGAGCATGAGGCCTAGCTTTAGCTACACTGGAATGAGCCTCCTCCCCTTAGGGTTTTGATTTGGTGGCCCTGCCATTGCAACACCATTGAACCTAACCCTCTTGTCCTTAGGTTTAAGTCTCTCCAAACCATTAGCCTTTCTCCATTTGACTCCATTAACCCAAGGCACTAGTCTAAGAGCAAAACGTTGAGTTTTTTTGTGCTTAAACACTCTTTCAAACTCTTTAAATTTGAAACCCTAACTAACCTTAGCGTCTAGATTAACCCTGATTAATGATGACGTCTTTCCTTTTTTGAACTTGTGTTTGGACTAAAAGTTGCGGCTGACTCATCCCTTAATAGCCATAGAGGTTTTAAGCAATTTCATTGGTTGATTTGCCCAAACGTCCACCTCTTTGACTAGCTAACCTAACCCTAACTAGCAACAATATAGGTGACGTCACACTTATTTTGATCTTTGGTTTGGCTTAGAACGTTGTGATATTGTCACCCTGTTTGATAGACTTTGAGTTATTGATCATATTTATAAGCTTAATTGACAAAACGTTCTTCTCATTGTTTTCAATTTTGACCTAATACTAGGGCTGACGTCACCCTAAATCTGCAATAGTGACGCAACAACAATATTGGTGTATGAGCATATTTATTGCATTTATTGAAGAAGTGACTTAAGATATAAGATTTTACTGCAATCATTGACTTCATCAATAATTACTTTCATTAATGCTTATATGTATTAAATATAGTCATTGATATTGTGAAGTACTAACCACTGCAACATATTCTTTTAGTTTTATTTGCCTTTTCTCGCAAACAGGTGCCATCCAGTGGAATATCTCCTTCTTTTGACTATCTCTTGGGCAGTAATCTGTGAAAGGAAACCATCATCTTGATCCTTTAGACCTTTAGACCTTTCAGAACCCCAGATTACTAGGGACGTCTGCCTTGGGATTAGCCACCCTAAACAGAAAGAGCTCCCCATCGAGGTGACAATGGGTGGGGAAGCTCCTGTTACGCCCGTTTGAGCCTTGATTTCAAGCTACCTAAACCTTTCCTACAAACTGTACGATAATAGGCCCTATCCAAGGTTCCCACAAGGAACCTATAAATAATAAATAACAATCAACTAGAAGATGAAACCTTGCCATTATCATATCATCTCAAAAAAAGAGTTACAAGTGACAAGGTTCAAGTTTTCATTTCCCCTAAAATATCCTATGAATGAATAACAAAATTGACTAAATAAATCAAGATTGACCCTTGAGATCTTGTTACGCTAGGAATTAGTATCATAATAGCTCTTGAACCACCCCTTGATTCAAGGGATGTGCCTCACATATCCCTAAAACAAAGGTCCTAGGTTCTAGAAACTAATTCCCTAACATATTTCATTCCCTAGATTAGTTGTTTGCATTGGTGACCTTGATAGGGTATCTTTAAAGGATTTCTATCATATGGAATAAGGTGAGGGGGTAAGATACATCTTTCCCCTCAAATCACTTTGGATACAAAATCATCATCTGGCTCAACCTATTAGAGTTATTCTTTCACATACACATTCAACAAAATCAAGAACAACTCATCTAATTAACAAATATCAAATCATTCACCATTTAATTTAAGAAACCATACTTTTATATTGTTTGTGTTCAAAAAGTGAGTTTATTAAGTACAAGAGAAGTTAAAAAAGAGTCATGGATGGGCCTCATGGTCTACAATTTATATGCCTATTATTGAGACACTTGAAAATGATGATGATATGAGATTATATAACATATCCTAAAAGTCCCTCAAACTCTAACTAAATGTTGCATTGAAAGCACCTTGTTATCCCTATTTTGTGGGATAAGAAGGAGATGATGTCTTGAGGCCCTCAGGTTGCAGATATGGAGTTTCTAGAGACTACATGACTGACAGTATCCACTTGCACAGATGGAGACCCTTCTCACCACCACGTAAGTCAGAATTTTCAGATGACATCCACCACACTAGCTAGATTCTAAGAGGCATTGGGCCTTGCTCCATGAGGTACAAGTCAGGTATTATGGTTAGTTTCTTTTCAATATTTGAGGAATTTTGAGTATGTTGTATCTTAGACTGCTTTAGATTTCATGACATATGCTTGGAAATTATGCCTTTTTCTCTATTTCACCTTGGTGGTTGAAATTGTGCCCTAGTAAGTGGTCTTACTTAGGAATTGGTTTGCTACTAGGAACTCCCTTGAAGAGCCATCGTACCATTCCCGACCATAGTTACCACTTTCCATCACTTGAATCCCCCATTTCCTTATCTCTTGGGATTTTAGGGTGCATTTTCCCAAGAAGGGGTTATCCCTCATTCTATGGGGAGAAGGGTTTGAAGATCCAGAGGGATTGTTGTCAGAAAAAATATAAAATCCTATATATAAACCTTCCATATTCTTTTCCTAGGGACCCCTTGAGAAAGAAATGAAACACTTCTCTGTAAGAAAAGGAGGTCCCATAAGAATAAATGATAGAATTCTTAGGGGGTTTGTTGGAGGATGGGATGTCTTGTCACGAGTCGGATTATCATGATCATGGATATCTAGTGGTATGAAATTACCATCATCTGGCCACCAAGCCAGGGTAGTGGATCTCAGTTGCACAAGTGAGAGAAAGGGGGTCTCATCACAAGCCAACCTTCTCATTTCCGCAAGGTATTTGTGAGTGACACTATCATTATCTGGACACCACGCTAGGATAGTGGCCTTCAACCCTTCCTTTTAAAACATGAAAGAAACAAAGATGGCAAGATGATGGGATTGGAAACAGTGCACTGCAAATGAAGGTGCCACACACCCTCCACAAAGGCACCCATGAATGAGACACTACAACCCCTTTTATGTCATAAACCCCATAACCAGTGAGTAATTATCCGTAACCACTTCATCTACTTCACGTGGCTCAAAGAAGGATCACTTGGGAAATAATCATTGACCTAAGAAAAGATCTACCCAATAGGACACTTCGTCAACCATTCCATATCCAAGCTTGATAAGTCACATAAAGTCTTTGAGAACTTACCTACTTGACCACGTAATTTTTTATGCACATGCTTAGGTGGCTCAATTATTGATTTGATTTACTAGGCATGATATTATGGCTTGAGATCCTTGGAGGGTGTGCTTATTTGTCTTTGCAGGACCGAGTTGGTGGACAATTTTTGAGGAACAAGCCTAGCTTGGGCTTCCATGGGGATTGAATCCCAGAGGTTGGATTCCAAGGGACCGCATGCCGGATGAGAGAGACATACCTTCTGAGGCATAGAAGATATCATGAACAATGTGGCCTAGCTCTTTAATGCCAAATTTTTTTCCTAGAAGAGGAAAAATGTCACCTTTGGAGGCTTGATGTCACCTAGAGGGGATAGGGTTTGATGGTGAAAACATGATTCATTGATACATGGACGTTTTGAGGAGAAGAAGGCCTCGACCATGAGTATATGGCCTAGATGATTGACATGTGGCCTTTGTATCCCTAACGATGCATCTCCAACTCCAATGATTTGCTCCTAGCGTCAAAACGTCCCCTAAAGGGGTGACATACTCTTGTTTTAGGGTATTCTTTTGTGTAAAAGTGAATTTAAAGATAATTTTTTTATTATTATTTGGTTGCAAGGGGTACGATAAGGGTTGTTGACTTCTTGTGTTATATTCTACCCTTGTTAATGTGGACAAACTATGTTAGTGACATTTTGTATAAATAGAGATCATAAGATATCATTTTAAACTATAACTCTCCAACTTTGAGAAGTATTGGAATGAAATTTTCACTATCCTTGAGAGTTTTTTTTCTATATTGTGCTATGATATGGTTTCTCTTTCATTGTGGAGTTTTTATAGCAAGAGTTTCCTCACCCCATGCAACTATCTCAGAAGGCCTCTTCCATTTCCCTATGCAGACTTGAAGTCCCTTTTCACAATTCGTAGAGCTAAAAATCATATTTTTCCACATATACACACCCTGACAGCTATACAACATGCGTATATGTAGGTTTCACCATTACATCCCACGTACATCAGGTTTTGTACCCAAAATTTAAAAATGGTGTTGGGTTTCCATGTCACATCATGAGATCCATGATCCTTGACCTTCCATATACTAAAAATGTTCTGACTCGGCCCTTCAGTTCCATTTGAAGGCTACAAATGAGCCATATCCAAGCTGTGAAAGAGGGGAGAAGAATTCAACTTTGAGAGAAAAGTTACTCTGGAGAAATTATTCATATCATATTGAATCTGCATCCCTTTGTCCTTTTAAGTCTGAACACATTTTTAGCCCCTAAGATCTTCCATCTTTGATGGAGAACCTTATTGTCTCTCTTATATGAGATTTCCTTTGGTGGAGGATTGAAGTGGTGGAGACCTAGCTGGAAGGGACTTAGCTTCTCGATTATGAGACATGCCGACACAGAAGTCTCCATTACTCCACTTCTGGGAATTATAATGTATTTCATCCATTGCAGATACTCCTCTGACTTCACACATTAGGGGGCATCTGCCATAGCAATATTTTCTTCACCCCATGCAACTTGATCAAAAGGTGTTTTATGTTTCCATATGTAGACTTGAAGTCCCTTTTTGCAATTCGCAGAGCTAAAAATTATATTTTTCCACATATACACGCCCTAACAACTATACAACATGTGTATATGTAGGTTGCACCATTACATCCCACGTATATTGCCTTTTGTGCCCAAAATTAAAAAATTGTGTCAGTTTTCCATGTCACGTCACGAGATCCATGATCCTTGACCTTCCATATACTAGAAACGTTTTGACTGATCCCTTCAGTTCCATTTGAATGCTATAAATGGGCCATATCCAAGCTGTGGAAGAGGGGAGAAGAATTCAAGTTTGAGAGAAAAGTTACTCTAGAGAAATTATTCACTTCATATTGAGTCTGAATCCCTTTGTCCTTTTAAGTCTAAACACATTGTTCATCCCCAAGCTCTTCCCTCCTTGATGGAGAACCTTATTGTCTCTCTTATATGAGCTTGCCTTTGGTGGAGGATTGAAGTGGTGGAGGCCCAAATGGAAGTGACTTAGTTTCTCAGTTCCAAGACGTGTCGACACAAAATTTTGTCATTCATACACTTTTGTTGATCATATTTTAATAGAAATGCTCTTTTCTCGTCCAATTAATGTCTTGCAAATATTTGAATTGTTATTCTGTGGGAATATTTGTTATGAATATTGATGGATTATGCTATTATATTTGATAAATTTATATATTATCACCATATTCTTGCATATCTTGGTTGATGAGGACAAGTTGCAGGTATATAGCTTTGATTCAAGTACTCAACGATGGACTTCATTGAACATCTGGACAAGGTAGGATCTTTATCTTGTCTTGTTAGCATGTTTGTTTATATAGCATACTTGAGATTAGAGTTTATTTCTATAGTCATTTCCGTCTATTGTAGTTTAACCCATGTCATAGAGTGATTTTCCTCGTAGCAGGAGTTGATGATGATGATGTGCTAGCTCTTGGAGACCATTCTTTTGCAATTGTGGTGGTTATCTTGGCATGTTATGGCCTATTTTATTGTTATTTGGATTAGTAATCCTTTTACTTATTGTTATCATTTGTAATTCAAGCATCAAGGTTGATTTTTATATGGATAGGTATGGATTATAAGTTCATACACCCCTACTTTATCTTCGTCATATTCTCAAGCATACAAATTGTTTTTTGCAAGGGTTTTGCTAAGGAAGTATAAGGGAATACACCCCTTAGTCTTAAAACCCTAGCTAGGTTACCTCCCTTGGGGAATAAGAGGGTTTATACCCCCAAGAAGGTAGTATCTTTAACTCGTTCCTCTTGACCCCATTAACCCATAATCAAAGGAACTAATCGTTGCATTAGAGAATTAAAACATTGCATTGGTAAACGTGAAAGTTTCAAGTTTTGAAGTTATCTCATTTAGAAGTTGTTTCTTAAGCCGTAGGCTCTATTGCCTCATTGAGGCGTCCTCTTTCAACCACTAAATCTTGTTGTTGTTACAAAAATATCCTACAACCATTAGGGTTGCATAAAACTAACTCTCTATCCCTAAATAACTCATAAACTAACCCTAGGAATTGGCTATAACTTTGCCCTAACAAACTAATGACTCTAGCGCACTTTTTGAGCTAGATAAAGGTGATTTTTCATTGGCTTATTTTCTGATATAAATCTCGGTTTTCTACAACCGTAATTCTAATAAATATCATTGTAGTAAGATTTTGTTTCAACCTTGATTTTGTGCTAGAATATTGCTTTATCATTGTTGAGTTAAGCTAGCCTTCACTAACTTGACTCTTTCTTATGCAACCATAATTTTAGAACTTATTTTGTAGCCTTTATTATATTTTATATGCTGATATATATCATTGAATTTTGTTGCAGTTAGAGAAAATAATTGTAACTTGCTTGTCCAACTAACATATTACAAGCATCCTTGGTTTTCATTGTGTCTCGGGTAGGAACCTTACTCTTGGAAGGTCACTTAAATCATTTGTAAACCCTTAACCTTTCCCAAGACCCTTTTCTAAGTTCCTTATACCATTTAAAATTGACCTTTAGGGATATCCATCCATACTTATCATTTTCCATCTCAATTCCCCCTAGGGTGACTGGGATTCCCCCCTAAATGTGACTCTCTCACCTCTAAAGTGAAGGGAACACCCACCAAAGGTGACAGTGGGTAGGTTCCCTCCAAGTTGTCTCCAATTAGTGGTTAGATTGGGATTTTCCCAACCTAGAACTTGTGTGATAACATTTTGGCATCGTTGTCGGGGAGGATTTGGAATCCTCTTCTAAACCCTAACGACACTTTGGCAAGCTTCTCTCCCAAATCCTTTACCCTTAGCATTCCCGGCGACTCCACCCAAGGGACGTTCCCTTTCCACCCTTGATGATATATTATTGAAGGTCATATAGTGAGTCCACCTTCCAAGAACCCACTTATGCCTTTCCCTCCTTTGATGAGCCTTGAGGTCATCTGGTGACTCCATTGAGGTATTACCCTAAGTAATGGAAACATGGCTCTGTGGCACTTTCATGAAGCATACAGAGATTTGTATATCGAAGCTATTGGAGGATATCCAAAAAAATGCTTGATAAACCAATTTGATCTCCTCCCAAACTTCAATGGTAATCCATTGTGGGTTGTAGCACACGTTGTTGAGTTTACTAGATGAATCTTCATTTTGGGTGCACAACATGAGGATGTATGCATGTGGTTGTTCTTATTGTCCTTGGGAAGTGGATATAGGGATTGGATCAAGCATTCTTGCAATCCAAGAATAATATCTTATGTGACAATTCTCATCAGAGAGTTCCTTAAATGTTGGGGACCAGAAGATCAAAGTCTTAAAGATGCAATTCAGGACCTAGAGGATGATTTTTTGAGATAAGGTTTTGACCTTGATCTTATTGAATCCTTGAGAGAAAAACGTCTTCCGGATTTTGTTGAAACAACAATTGAAAAACAAGAAGTTGACAACAATAATGAGGAAAGTTTTGAGAGCCTCAAACAAAGCATAGAAGAAGATGATGAATTTTGTGAACAATTGATGAATTTTTTTCCTGACAAGGACTTCCTGGTTAAGTTTTTTCAACGGAGAGAAGAAGAGTATGATTCCATCATCGATGATTATGAGGAAAGGCCTACCCTAAAATCATCCTAGGAACTGTTCATTGCATATTTTGGAACAAGATCACTATACGTCGATGTGACCGAGAAGTATGGGTACTGGGAAAACTTCCCGAATGATGATGAACCTCTTACCGTGCTCGAGGAAGTCTATAAAATAGTTAGAGATCAAGATCAAGATGGTGAATTGTATGATCCCATTTACAAAGATTCGATTAAAGAACAAATCTATGGAGAAATTTTCCAAGAAAAATAGTACCTTGACGAGTAGAAGGAGACATTGATATCGTGCTACTACCTGAAGAATAAGATGTCCTTCTGCCTTGTTATCCTCCTACACATCAAGAAGAGGAAATGATGAGTTATAATCCTTTTGAAAAATTTGATGATTCTTTGTTCCATGGATTTGGAAATGAATAAAACTACTAAAAGGATCTTGATGAAGCTTCTCTTGAAGAAGGCTTGAACAAGACATTGATATCTACTTTCCCTTTTGAAGAAAATGAAGTTCTCCAGTATTGTGAAGAAGTAATAAGCTCTCGTGATACATATGAATTCATGGAAGAACCCTCAGATATAATTGATGACCACATTGATGATTTCATATAGGTTGAGAGACGTAGATGGGATGTGGGTTGCTTAATTATTGATAGAGATCCCATTTATGACATTGAGGGAAGCTCTCAGGAAGAGGGGTTTAAAATTTCATCTTTAGAGGGTTGGTCTTCATGCATGTATGATTAAGATATTTGGTACCCTAGTGATGATATGGTTACAGATATATTCTTCCCCTTTGAGGATGACTTGTCGCAACATACTCAGAGTGATATTCAATCATCCCTTTATACATAGCCTTTTGAGAATGTAGATTTGTTCTATGAGGACTTTCAACCATTGTGCTGTGATTTTGGTAGAGAACAGGTCGTAGCCAACCTAAATCATTCTAAGGTCCACACTACTAAATGAAATTACTTTCATGTTGAGACTTTGGGTAGGGATTTGCAGAAAAAGAAGAGACATTTCCTAAGTCCAATGGAGGAGTTTTTCTCTAAGGCTATGCCTTACCCTATTTCCTCTTGTTTGGGAAATCATAGGGTTTTCTTGGGATCTCTTTTCCTTTCTCATCCTTCAAGGAGAAGTGATTTTCTGAGTGAATATGAAGAAAAGTTGTCTTCTATATATGGTATCCCTCTTCATAGATGGTGTTGGAACATGCATAATTTTGAGCTCTTTATATTTTACCTCTTAGAAATAAAACTTTTTAGCCAAAAAGAAAAAAAATTAGAGAATTTCCTTTTAATTTTAAATCAAATCCATTTTTTGTTATTTAGCAATAAGGTGCTTACAATATCTACCGTCGATGAGTTTCTTTAATTTGATCTAACGATCCTAATGATCTATGGATTTTTTAAGCCACCTGAGTTTTAAAGGAAAACCTTCAACGGTTGCTTCGCAACTCCACGCTTCGAGGATTCCAGCAAACCCAAACAACTAAAACCCCAAAACACCGAAACTCCGAAACCTGAAGGTAACCACTCGTGACTTATCCTAAAGAACTCATAAACACGAGTCATAAGAGACGTTTCCTTTAAAAATTCTTTCCTTGAGTTCACACGTGGCACTCATTTTTGACATTTGTGCCGAATGATTTGTACGTTTTCAAGTGACACATCGCACCTCTCTTTTCTTGACACGTCATCAGAATGACGTCATCCCTACCATGTCACTCCGAGATATTACTATTCAAGAGTTTATGATTTCACAATCCCCGTATTATCAAAGCGTCGAAGTAAAGCGATTACAAAAAGTAAAAAGGGTTTTCAAAGAATTAATAGAACAATTAATGATTTTAACGAGTCTTGATTAAGAGTTAATTAATTACTTCGCAATTTCAGATTTTGGAAAATTTTCCTTATGTTACATTCAAAACCTTAGAAGTTCGAACTTCCGAAATACTTAAAGTTAATACAATGTTTTAAACATGATTAATTAATACTTAAAAGTGATTACTCAGAGATTAACTCCTCTGTGAATTCGGGCTTCGAGAGATTTCCACCCCGTCACATCCAAAACTCCCGAACGCGAACTGTCGAATGATTAATGACGTTTATGATTGGATAAAGTTAACGATTTGAATAATTATTGTGATTTTCCACGTGATAAATTCCATCATACTTTTTAATAATCTCTATGTAAACAGATCTATACGAAGACCAATAGATTTTATAAAGATCTTCAAATTTCAAAATCATTTTACCATTTACAATTGACAATTTTTCATTCAGTGAAGAGCTTACGGACTTCTCTTGTTACAGGCAGGACAATCTTATTTCCTTAAGGATTATGGCGCCATGAAAAGTTGCAAGGAAGCTCGATAGACACGATTTCAGAATCTACCAGAATGCTAAACCAATTTGGAAGCCTGATAAACTAAGAAAGGGACCAAATATGGTAGGGAGGGGATAAATAGATAGAAATGGGAGCAAGAATGTATACAACACAAAATCCTGGAGTGATAAGTCCTCGAAGTAAGATATATGGTGCCACATGTCCTTTTGATCTGGACAGTTGAGATTTACTTTGGAACTTCGGGCTTCGGGCGTTCCGAGATGCACAACAGCACAAACCCCCAAATTGCTAAGTCCCCAAAGTAAGAGATCTAGCACCATGTGTCCACTTTGATCAACAGTCCAGATGAAATTCGGGCTTCGAGCCTTCAGGAGTTCTCACTTCATGCATCCGTCTTTCTTCCGAAATGGTTATCCGTCGAAATACATGATGGCCTTACATGTGTCCCCTACTTGGATCAATGGACATGAATTTCATGAAGTTCACTCTATCTTCTCTACATGTGACTGAGAGTTGTGACCTCGACTTAAACTTTGGGCACTTATCTCACTTTACAAGATTGATAGTCGTGTTTTAATGGACCTTGAAGATCAACAGATGAGAGTGAGTGTGGGGGGTGAAGTTGCACAGGGTTTAATTTTGAAGGGAATTCCTACAATTTAAACCGCAGTTTTCTCTCGAGGATACGTGGAATCACCAAGCGCATTGCAGGGAGAAAGGTGGGTTACCTCAAAACCACTTCCTTGCGCCCAAGCAAAATAGACTATTAGAATCTTGACTCAACACCTATCCTCCACCCACTCTACCTTTCATTGTCTAGCAGTCACTTACCCCGTCTATCCCTACCACCCGCATTCTTGCATCCACTCATCCCACCTCCTCATTGGACACTTTTTCCGCCATCATTCTTTTCATGAACAATTACTCTTCCCTGTAACTGTTGTTCATCCCTTAAAGAGCCAATGCTGAGCTATTCATCTAATATTCCCCTCCATGTCTTCAATTACAATTCCTTTCCCCACTGAACACACCCGAAGGGACATATGGCGACGACATCAAATGGCCAATACAGTAAGATGAATGATTGTGGTAGCCTCAATGGACATGTGTACCCAACTTAAAAATCAAAGGAAAGAGAGCGCATCTGCAAGAAGACGAAGAGACAAAGGATGTGCCAACAAAACTCAACAATATTTGCATACTGTTATTTTATTCAGATGTATTCTATTTTTGGTCAAATATTGTGGGAAGTCGAACAATTTTTAATTGTGACAAATTTTGTATAAATACACAGATTTTAGATCTATTCAGGACTGCTTCTTGCCGAATGTAAAAGACAAATTCTTTTTGAGTATTAATACAAGTGCAGACAAAGATTCTAAGTTTCGTTCAATTTGAGTTATGTGTTCCTTTTGTGTTTCCATTTCTCTGAATTTCTTTCTGTAATTCTTGAAGAGTGATTGATTGCAATTTAGTACTACTTCGATTATGATCAATTTATATAAGGAGTTCATTCAGTAAAAAAATTTCCTCTGTTATTACTGTAAGTAAAACAAGGCCCGTGATCTGCATGAATTACTGCATTTTTATATCATGTTCAAGGGTGCATCTTCTACTTTTATTCTACTGCAAACAAGGTGAGACTTATCTGTAATTGATACCTCACTTTGTTTAACATTTTTATAAATCTTTCTACATCATTTGACATTAAAATTGTGTCTAAGATAAGGAGATACAACCTATATACTGTCTTATTATTAATTTCTTTCAAAAGATTATTTCTTAGAAAACTGAAGGTAGAAAAAACACCCACAAAATACTTTATTTTAAAACCTTTGATGTCTGACATTATTCTCTGAGCCTTATAATTAATATCAGGAAGAACAAATGGATTTGTTAGTCTTGTAGTTACACTTTCATGCAGTATGAACAAGTTGATGGTTTCTCTTTCCAGCGGGATTTCCTCCCTCCCACCCATCTCCATGATTTTTATTTCATGATCAATTATATATGTGCTTATACTCATGATTAATATATGCTTGAATTATATTTGTTGTATTACATGATTAAGCACAAGGTGAGATACTTTCATGAAATGGGTAGCTTGTTGCACTAGTTGTATGACTTCACCCGACATCACCCATCATCTGATCTTCAAGGCAATAAGGCCCCAGGTAAGTAGGTAGGTCATTTTTATTTCCTGCATTTTCATATTGATTTCTCATATTAGTTTATATGCTTTTCATATTTCATTTTCTCTACTTGCATATTGATTTCATGATTAGTTTACAAATTTTTGAAAAAGTGCTAAAATTTTCTTTTTTAGATTAGTTTTTATTTGGATTTTTATATGGACGAAGGGTGATAGAACCACCCTAGATGCTCTAGTTTTTTTGTCTAAGTTTTGGAAGGAATAGGTCTACCAGGAAATGTTGTGATTCTCATGCACTCTACGACGATCACATTTCCCCAAGTAGGAGCCATATGTTATCCTTATTTTGTGGGATAACTAAGGAGATTATGTATCGAGGCCCTCAGGTTGCAGATATGGACCGTTGAGAGATAAAATGACCGATAACATCCACTTGCATAGATGGAGACCCTTCTCACCACCCCATAGGTCAAAATTTTTAGATGGAATGCACCACACCACCTATCTTCCAAGAGGCATTGGGCCTTGCTCCATGAGGTACAAGTCAGGTATTATGGTGAGTGTCATTTAAATATTTGAGGCACTTTGAGTATGTTTTATCTTAGAATGCTTTAGATTCCATGACATATGCTTGGAAATTATTCCTTTTTCCCTATTTCACCTTGGTGGTTGACATTGTTCCCTAGTAAGTGGTCTTCCTCAAAAATGGGTTTACTACTAGGAACTCCCTTAAATATCCATCGTACTATTCTTGGCCATAATTACCACTTTCCATCACTTAAACCTCCCATTTCCTTGTCTCTTGTTATTTTAGGGTGCATTGAACCAAGAAGGGGTTGTCCCTCATTCGACGGGAAGAAGCAGTTGAGGGCCCAGAGGGATTGTTGTTGAAAAAAAATAAAATCTTATATATAAACCTTCTAGATGCTTCACCTAAGATCCCCCGAGAAAGAAATGGAATTATTCTCTGTAAGAAAATGGGAATCCATAAGAATAAATGATAGAATTCTTAGGGGGTTAGTTGGAGGATCAAAGATCTCATCACAAGCTGGACTATATCTAGTGGTATGAAATTACCATCACCTGGACACCAATCCAAGATAGTGGCTCTCAGTTGCACAACTGAGAGAAAGGGGGTCTCATCATGAGCCATCCTTCTCATTTCCGCAAGGTATTTGCTAGTGACACTTTCATTATCTAGACACCATGCCAGGATAGTGGCCTTCGACTCGTCCTTTTAAAACATGAAAAAAACAAAGATTGGAAAGGCACCCATGAAATGAGACACTACAAACTCTTATATGTCATGAACCCCGTTGCCGGTGAGTCTTGATCCTTAAAAACTTCATATACTTCACATGGATCAGAGAGGGATCACTTGGGAAACAATCCTTGACCTAAGGAAATATCTACCCAATAGGACACCTCATCAACCCTCCCATATCCAAGCTTGGCAAGTCGCATAATGTCTTTGAGCACTTACTTGTTTGATTGAGTAATATTTGATGCACATGCTTAGGTGGATCATTTATTTATTTGATTTACTTACCATAATATTATGATTTGAGATCCTTGGAGGTCGCGCTTATTTTTATTTGCAAGACCTAGTTGGTGGACAGTTTTGGAGGAACAAGCCTAGCTTGGGATTCTATGGGGCTTGAATCCCACAGGTTGGATGCCAAGGGCCCGGATGTTGGATGAGAGATACATACCTTCAAAGGAATAGAACACATCATTGATGACGTGGCCTAGCTCTTTCATGCCAAACGTTTTCCCTAGAAGAGGCAAAATGTCACCTTTGGATGCTTGACGTCACCTAGAGGGGCTCTAGGGTTTGGTGGTGAAGACATGGTTCATTGACACATGGATGTTTTGAGGAGAAGAAGGCATTGACCATGAAGATATGGTATAGATGATTGACATGTGGCCTTTGGATGCATAAAAATGCATCTCCAACTCCAATGATTTTCTCCTAGTGTCAAAACGTCCCCCAAAGGGGTGACATCCTATTGTTTTAGGGTTTTCTTTTGTGTAAAAGTTAATTTAAAGATGAATTGTTTATTATTATTTGGTTGCAAGGGGTAA
>ML877629.1:3840-17767 GCA_009831015.1 Picea engelmannii
AGATGCTCTGCAAAGGAAAGGCCTGCCTGGCATGAAGGTCATAAACGACAGATTGATGACGCTTCCCGATTATAAGAAAAGGCTGATCGAAGTGTCCAAGGACAGTGCTAAATTCGCAGGAATACAATCAAACATCACAGGAAAGGCCTTCATGGAGGCCTTGCAGTTGGATATCAGTATCCAGCATGAAATTAAGCACATTTTCGTCGTCAAGCCTACATTTGCTAAATACACAGACATGGACGAAGTGTACTGGAGATTGCTTAAAATCACAGTGCCAGGTCATATCAGATGGGAAGAACTGTGTGATCTACTAGATTAGTAGATGAGCTGTCATTTCCAGTCAGTTGTCCTGTCAGCAGAGGTGGCGAAGGCACCTCACCAACGGCCTACCCCTGAATTTCAGTATACAGTTGTGATGAATCATCAAAACGGTTTTGCTTAGTTAAGTTAATTTTTCTAAAAATAGCATGAACACGTCCTGGTCAGTTATGACGGGATTGTATGTATTTTGTCTTATAAATACTTTGTTTTCCAAGGTATGGGGGGTTGTTGTTTTGCACACCCGATTGTTATCGAGCTGTAACATTTTTTATGAGATCCACCATTAATAAAGAAGAGGCGTTTTACAGGATTCTTGCGCATGTTTCACTGGTGATGTGATTTTCTTAGTTAAATGTTTTCTTGCTCCATGATCATCTTTTTTTTCTGTAACTAATCTGTAAGAATAACGTTATGTTGCAGGATTTATCCTTGATACCCTGTTTCTGATTCTATAGATTTTAATGTTCATCTTCTAAATATCTTCAGTTAAGAGATTCTTAAGTGCTTGTTAATTGGAGTTATTTTCCTTATCTTTTCTTCTATCCATCACTTAAATTATTAAAGATCCAGTGAGCTTGTTATCTCGCCTTGTGAAAGTTTTCTTCAGCGTTTCTGGTTGCATCTCGGATTTTATCAAGTACAGACCCCATAGCCCAATGGATGTGTAATTTGTCTCAACCAACTTTAAAAACCCTTTACAACAAAACAAAATTTGTACCTTTACCTAGCCTAATATCTTTCAAACAAAGCTAAATCTTATAGAGAGATCCCTCTCTGAAGCTGGTAGGGCTAGATCCCAGCTTTAAAAGTGGTTGGTTAAGGTTACCTTTGTAGATTTATTCTTTTTCAACCTCTAGGAAATTTACAGAGTGCTAACATAAATGGCGACTCCACTGGGGAAGAACTAAAACTGACAATCTCGTGACTTCTTTCCGCTGAAGAAAGTTTGACTCTGAGAAGAAAGAAATGTTAGAGGTTGATTAACTCTGTACATATTATTTTCAGTATCTCTCCTAGAATCTCCGTTCCTCTATCACTATCCCTGCAGCAGTGCAACCTAATGTCGATCCCGGACTAGCGAATCAAAATCATATTGCGTTGAACCTTTTTTACTTAATCCTCAAAACCACCAATAACTGGGAAGAGCTCGAACGTTCATGGGAAGCCATTGAACGAGACATAGCTACTCAGGAACAATTGGAAGAGAGACGACGTTAATGTAGGAATCTTCCTTAGTTTGTTTTCAAATTAAAATCAAATAAAAATTAATATATATATAAAAACCCAAAGAATTTTGGCTCCCAAGAAAGTTCACACTCGATCTCATCCAGACCCAGAACCCTCTACGACGACAGATAATCCCGAGCAGTTGTTAAGGCGAAATACCTTGGCTACAAGTTTAGCGAGTTACACTCCCCTTCACAAATCTGCTTCCTTTTCCGGAGGACGGGATAGCTTACCAAACCTTGATCCTGAGCCTTTTCCGCTGCAGAACCTAGTAAGAGCTCGGTCCGAAACCTTTGTATCTAAGCTCATCTTCGACCCGACTGTGGTGCAACCTAGAACCCCTGAAGTCTTGTCTCCTACCACTAAGCTACGAATCAATACCTCAGCCCCACCCAGTCCTTCGTCACCCTCGTCTTCCGTTGCTACCTCTCCTACCACCCCGGTCCTCTTTCTGCCTCCTCCGCCCGCCATGGCAGCTAGATATGCACCTTTGGTATTGGCAGCACCTCTGCATGCCATGCCCCAAGACTACCAGACTAGACTGCCACAGTTTGATGCCAAAGGAACGCTAGGTGCACAACAACATGTGGATAAAATGAACGACTACTTGGATCTACAAGAAGTTGACGAAGTCGACGTTCAAATGAGACTTTTCGCCCAGAGTATGACAGGGGATGCCAAGAAGTGGTTCAAATCATTACCCACAGCCTCAATCCCTGACCTTGTCGCGTTCCAAAGAAGTTTCCTCGACAGATGGGAGGTAAAGAAAAACCCTCTCCAAATATTGTCCGAGTACGAGAACATAAAGAGAAATCAAGGTGAGACGGTCCAAGACTATTGCACCCGTTTTAATAACCTGTATAATGCTATTCCAACTGAAATCAAACCTCCCCCTGGTTTGGCATTAATTAAATTCCCTGATGGGTTCGATGCTGACATGTCCTATCAATTAAGAGAAAGAGATGCTACCACCCTTGAAGACATGCAGAAAATTGCTATTAGCGTGGAAGCCAATCTGTTGGCAAAACGATCACATCAAAGGAATGAAAGGAGAGTCACGATCAAAGAAGAACCTTCCGCGTCCAACAACGATTCCAAAATGGATACGGTAGTCAGATCATTGGAATTGTTGCTAGAAAGATCGAACATTTCAGACAGAAATCCCCCGAGAGACGACACTCCTGCTCCCCAGATTCAAAACCCTAATTTTAGGAGAAATCCTCCTCAAATCAGGCAAAGGGATCCCAGGGACCAAAGAGATCAGCGAGATCCTAGGGATCAAAGAGAACAAAGAGGTCCAGATCCACCAATTAGACCTCCCCTACAGGAAAACTATGCTGATGATGGAGGAGAAATAATAGAGGAATTGGAAGACACTCATATCAACCTCATGGGAATACACGACAATGAAGCCATTTTCCTTACTCAAGAAGAGCAGGAACTATTCCTGCTAAACCAAACAAATGTGAGTGGAGAGACTGAGGGTGCGGGGAAACCAACCTGGGAGGATGACATTCTGGAAGTACACCGGCAGTACAACCTATGGAGTAAGAAGACAGAAGGAAATTCCCCAAGAAAGATGACCGAAACGCAGAAGGTAGCCGAGGCCCAAACGACTTCTGAAAAAATCACTGCGGGGAAGTCTTCCGAGAAAGGTAAAACTGATGCTCCGGTGAAGAAAAACATCACCATACTGAAAAGACCAGCTCAGCCCGAAGTCTCACCTAGTAGCCCACCCAGTACTTCAGAGCGGAAGAACACGGTGGACCAGACAGAATCAGTGAGTCAGATTAAAACTCCGACGCCTTTTAGCCTAGAAGCAGAATTGGCCAAAATTAAAATTTTCATCCCACTGATAGAGTTGGTAAGTCGAGGCGGTTATCGTTCACAGGTACTAAAGGCATTAGCCATTGAACCCGGCATAGGCACCCAAGCCTTGACTATCGGGTCAGTGACTCACTCCGACACTGTGAACCTCGCTGACGATCGCCCCGAACTCCTTTTCGGACCTGCAGTGGATGGTCGAGACGATACTGGCGATGTAACTCCCTTTTATATCAGTTTGAACATACATGATTTGATCTTGCATAACGCCATGTTGGATTCAGGTGCCTCACACAATTTGATGCCTAAAGCAGTGATGGAAAAGCTGGGATTGGAGGTCACTAGGCCTTACAAAGATCTACACTCGTTTGACTCTAGCAAAGTTAAATGTATTGGTCTGATTAAGGATCTATGCATCACCATGGTTCAGATCCCTTCAAAAAGCATGGTAATGGACGTGGTTGTTGCAGACATCCCACCAAAGTATGGTATGTTACTGTCCCGATCTTGGGGGGCTAAGCTCAAAGGAACCTTACAACTGGATATGTCTTACGCCATTGTCTCGGTTTTTGGGCAACATAGGAGGTTATACAGAGAAACATTGATGAAGTATATGGTCAGTAGTCAAGAGAAACCTCATAATTACCCCCTTTACTCTGCCCATTCAGATTTAGATTCATTCATCTTGTTCAATGATGATACTGAAGAACAAGACACTCAGCTGATAGAAGTTGTAGAAAATCAAGATGAAAGTCCGGAAAGCAATGAGGCGGCAAAGATGGAAGATGAAATCACTGAAGAGTTCCCTGCCGATTTCTGGAGCATGGATTTCAATGGAGTTGTGAGTAAAGAAGGAGCAGGAGCCGGTGTCTGGTTGCATAATCATCGAAAAAGGTATTCTGAAAACCATTCCTATAAGTTAAATTTCCACTGCACTAACAACGTCGCTGAGTATGAAGCTTTAATGCTCGGTCTGAAACTGTTGAAAAAGGTTGGTGCTAAGCAAATAATGGTAAGGGGTGATTCTGAATTAATTATTAAACAAATCAAAGGTGAATATGTTGCTAAACATCCACGTCTTAGAGCCTACAGAAATGCCATTTTGGATGCGTTGAAATGTTTTACAGAGGTGGACTTGCAGGTAATGCCAAGAGGACAGAATATTCTGGCCGACGGGTTAGCCACGTCAGCCGCGTCCTGCAAGATTCCTTTCCGCCAAAATCGCCCATACACGGTTGAGGTGAGATGCAGACCCATGGTGCCCGATAAAATCAGGTACTGGCAAGTATTTGGAAATGACGATCAGATAGAAGACTTTTTGCGATGCAAGAACGATTTTGAATGTACAAACATAGATGTAGAAAGTGAAAACGAGAATGTAAATAGATCTGAATTTGAAAAAGATAGTGTTAATACTGTAAATACAGTAGATATAGAAGATTCAGTGCATTCAGGAAAGTTAGGGGATGACGAAGTGGATGCCAATGTTTTGCAACTGAAAAGCAATGTCTTACCTAGGGGTCTTGTCCCTTTAGAAGATCTATTTGACAGCGATGATGTAGCTAAGAAGCCAAAACTAGAGGCTCATGGGCAAGAGGCAGAGGACTGTAATATAGGAACTGACGAAAAGCCTAGGATGATCAAATTGTCCAAATCTTTACCCCCAGAACAAAAGCTCAAGTACATAGAACTATTCAAAGAATATTCAGACGTTTTTGCCTGGGGCTATGAAGATTTAAAAGCCTACGACATCAACATTATACAACATAGGATTCCCCTCAAAGAAGACCACAAACCATTTATACAGAAGCTTAGAAGGATAAATCCCAAATTGCTTCCCTTGATAGAGAAGGAGATCAAGAAAATGTATGATGCCAAGATCATAGTCCCGCTGCGCTTCTCTAAGTGGGTTTCTAATTTAGTCCCGACGCGCAAGAAAACCGGTGAAATCAGACTCTGCATAGATTTCAGAAATCTGAACAAAGCATCCTTAAAGGATAATTATCCCTTGCCTAAAATGGATCACCTCCTGCAAAGTGTGGTCGGGTCCAGTCGAATTTCCCTGTTAGATGGTTTCTCAGGTTACAACCAGGTCCTAGTTCACCCAGACGATCAGGAAAAAACCGCTTTCACCACACCATGGGGCACTTTCATGTATGTGAAAATGCCTTTCGGTCTGATGAACGTAGGAGCCACATTCCAGAGGGCGATGGACATCGCCTTCGTTGAAGAGACAGGTAAGTTTATTGTTGTTTATTTAGATGATGTGACTGTCTTCTCCCAAACTGGTGATGAACACCTGCGGCACCTTAGACGAGTTTTGGAAAAATGTAGAAGGTTCGGGATTTCATTAAATCCCAAGAAATGTCTTTTTGGGTTAGAAGAGGGTAAACTGTTGGGACATATCATCTCTAAAGAAGGAATCATAATTGATCCCAGCAGAATAGAGGCTATACTAAAGATAGAACACCCCAGAAACCTTAAAGAACTACAGTCCTTTATAGGACAAATTAACTTTCTTCGAAGATTCATTCCTAATATGGCTGAACTCCTCCGAAACATTACCAATATGCTAAAAAATGACGCTAAGATAAAATGGGACCCTGAGTCCAGATCATCTTTTGAACAAGTCAAACGAGCGCTCACGGAAGCCCCAGTTTTGATTAGTCCTGATTTTACTAAAGATTTTTGTCTTTTTTCTTTCGCCTCTGAACATATGATAGCAGTTGTATTACTGCAGAAGAACAGTGAAGGGTATGAACAACCCATCGCTTTCTTCAGCAAATCCCTAAGAGATGCTGCATTGAACTACAATATTATGGAAAAACAGGCTTTTGCTTTGGTGAAGGCTATAAAGGACTTCAGGGTCTATATTCTTCATTCGCACGTCATAGCATATGTTCTGAACGCGGTGGTGAAAGATATCTTGACACAAGACAACCCTGATGGGAGAAGGGGAAAGTGGATTGCAGTTATTCTAGAATACGACATAGAAATTAAGCCCACGAAATTGATCAAAGGCCAAGGCCTGGCCAAACTGATGGCTGAAACTAACTTGCAGGCTCTTGACATTAATTTTCTAGATGTGGCAGATGAACAGGGTGAGATGGAGACTCCACACGTTAAAGAGGTTTTTCTAAATTCTCCCTGGTACACAGACCTTATTTTTGTCTTACAAAATTTACAAGCTCCCCCTGGTTTAACTAAAACTAAAGCTAGATTTTTAAAGTTGAAAGCTTTGAAATTCTGTATTCTAGAAGGAAATTTGTATTGGAAAGACCCTGCAGGTATTCTTTTAAATTGCTTACTCCAAGATGAAGCTGACAAAGTGTTGCAGGAGTTCCATGCAGGTGAATGTGGTGGCCATATGAACTGGAAAGCTACAGCCAACAAAATACTCAGAGCTGGATTTTACTGGCCCACCCTGTTCACAGATGTACATCAGAAAGTAACAGCATGTCACCAGTGTCAGCTGTTTGAGGGAAAAAGGAAGCTCCTTCCTCTACCTCTCAAACCGATTTCATTTGAGGCTCCTTTCCAGCAATGGGGACTCGATTTCATTGGGGAGATACACCCTACATCCTCGGGCCAACACAGGTGGATTCTCACTACCACTGACTACTTCACCAAATGGATCGAAGCTGTACCAAGCAGGCAATCCACTGACATTGTTATTATTAAATTTCTCGAAAATAATATTTTATCCCGTTTTGGTTGTCCTAGGAAGATCATTACTGACAATGCAGTTGCCTTTCGGTCGAAGAAGCTTATTGATTTCTGCAGTCGATACCACATCGTCTTGGGACATTCCACAGCCTACTACCCTCAAGGAAATGGGTTGGCGAAGTCCTCAAACAAGACTCTGGTAAATATCATCAAGAAAACGTTGCAGGAGAATAAAAAATCATGGCACGATAAGCTGGTTTTTGCTTTGTGGGCAGATAGACTAACCACCAAAAGGTCAATTGGTATGTCACCATACCAACTGGTCTACGGTATAGAAGCTGTGTTCCCAACTTCTTTGGGAGTCCCTATCATGAAGTTACTTCAAGAGATGCAAGCTGAACCAAATGACTCCCGGAGACGAATTAACCAAATGATCCATTTGCATCAGACTAGAGAGGATGTTTTCAACAAAACCCAGGTCATCCAAGAGAACATTAAGAAGATCTTTGACAAACGAACCAAAGAAGACGATTTTGAGTTGGGAGACCTGGTGTTAAAATGGGATGCCAGGAACGAAGACAAAGGGAAGCATGGGAAATTTGATCATCTATGGACAGGGCCTTACATGATCCAAGCGTTCAGAGGAAACAACGCCTTTTTGTTGAACAATGCTGATGGGTCAGATCTGCCAGGAGCACCTGTGAATGGCAGAATGTTGAAGCATTATATTCCCCCCCAGTAAAAGTTTTGAAGAAGCCACTCTCCATTGTACATACCGTTTTAATTTTCAGTGTTTACTTGCCTTTTCTGAATGGAAGACGGCGGTCAGTTTGTTGAAGCCCGAAGAGAAGGCCCTGAGCTGCTGATCACTGTTTTTCAACACTTCTTCAGAATTAGACCGATGAAGATTACCAGACAGATTGGTTCAGGATGACAGGGAAGACTGGATTCTTGGCACTTAACAGGGCAAGTGCCATCCCCATGTGGAGCCACCTGTTATCACCCCATAATTTATGGGAATCAGCTGATGACTTGGATATTATCTGTATCTGGTGATTTGGTTGACAAATGATATTGCATTCTTCAAATAATTTGTGAGAAAGGAAAAAGAATGAAAAAGAAAAAGAAAAAATAAAGAAAAGAGGGCTAAAAAGAATTAAAACAAAGGTCCCATGCAATAAATAGCAACTTGGTCATACCTTTCAAGCATGACCAAGTTCTTTTAATTCTTCAATATTGATAGGTTAGTGAATGCATCTGATCACACCGTCTAATCTTGGTCAGATAGCCCCTAGGTTAGAATTAGTGAATACATCTGGTCATACCATCTAATCCTGATCAGATAGCCCCTAGGTTTGGATTAGTGAATACATTTGATCAGACCATCTAATCCTAATCAGATAGCCCCTAGAAAGAATAAAAGCTTAACCCAATTGTTTAATCTGGGTTGATTGCCTCGTGACAGTAGGTTAGGGTGTAGATTAATCTCTTTGCCTGCCTTGCCAAAATAAAGCCAGATCAATAAAGATGTTGCCCTATGACTCCAATGCCTAAGTGTAATTGAATTGATGCGCCCTTAGTGGTGTATGTGATGAAAATCAAATGAAAACCCATGCGAATGTCCTTATCCTAAGTTTTACCTAATGTGACATTTTCCACCCCCTACCTATGCTTCACTCACTTTTCAAAGGCCCAGATCAAGGCGCTAAGATCAATGGTCCATATAGCGTTCTGGACCCCCCCTCTCGTTCTGCCTTTAAGGGAGGGGGGGGTCCGGAATCGGTTATAACCTTTGCACAGATCTGAACGGTTCAAAAAGGAGCGCGCGAATCCACGACTGGTATTGGATTCTGGACCCCCCCGCCCGTTCTGCCTTTAACGGAGGGGGGGGGGGTCCGGAATTGGTTATAACCTTTGCGCACGTCTGGACGGCTCTGAAATGAGCGCTTACATCTACGGTTCAAATTGAATTCCGGACCCCCCCCTCTGTTCTGCCTTTAATGGAGGGGGGGGGGTCCGGAATCAGTATTAAAGTACGGGCTCAAATCTGCGGCCTCAAATGCATCGTGCGGATCTATGGTCCCAAATGGATTCCGGGCCCCCCCTAGCGTTCTACTTTTAACCCAAGGGGGGGGGTCCGGAATGAATATTCCCTGCAGGTGGGTCCATTGTCACAGGTGGCTCAAGCCTATTGGTCAAGAAGTCTCGTCACCCACACACTGCCTGACAGCCCATCACCCATAGACGTCACCCTCCACCGAATCCACTTGTCCCACTTGCTCCCGGGTCTAAGTCCCATCCCCATAACTGTCGTCAGTCCACGTTGTCAGTACTATAAGCCCCTTCATTCATGGATGGCCTCCTTTGATGACTTTCACCCCCAATCACCAACCTCCACGTCAGCCGTCCGTACACTATGGTCACCGTCACCTGCCACATCACCTCAAGTGGCCCGTTGTCCATTAATAACTGGGTAATATGTCCGTTGTCATGCTGACCGTTTTCCCACGTCCGATCGACCCAGTTTTAAATAAAAACACTGTTGTGCCCATTTACACTCTTTACTCATCCCCCGCGCCAGAACCATACATCGCACCAGAGAACATATCCACCGTTTTCGCATTGTCTCCCTGTCGTTTTCCTCCACCACCAGTAGACCCCACTGACGTTGTTTGTTGCAGGAACAGTTGCTGAGATGGCGTCTAAAACAAAGAAAACGGAAGAGGAAGAAAATCCGTTCGTTCCTCCTCTGGTGGACCTGGATAAAATCCCCCTGGTCGACAAGGACCGGTTGATAGCTAACACTATATGCAGTTTCGACTTCACAGATTTGCAGTCATGGCTTCGGGAAGTCTTCCTGGACCAGAGTGACGAGATTGGGCTCTGGGAGTCCAATTTTCCCTTATATCTGTTCCCCCAAATCCATAATTTCCCCGAGTTTACCCTCCGCTGCCAGGTCCACTACTTGCCCGACCAGAAAGCCATCATGTCTTCATCCGGGGACGCGCTTTTCTTCATCACCCCTAAGGACATCGACCAGATGTTACAAATCACCAGAGCAGAATCTGCTTCCCCTTTTAGCCTGGAAATCCTCACCGAGCTTTACCAGAAGATGACTTTCCCGCAGAGAGCTCATATTTTCGAGCTGTTTTTTCCCACTTCCGCTCCTCTCCCGACCACCACCCCCCCGTATCCTTCCTCCACATTTTCCATCAAAGGGAATCATATTATTTCGGTTGTGTGTGCTCTATTGGGATACTACTCAGATCAATGGGTGGATGAGCCCATCCTGGGTTTTTTGTCCATCTTTTCCAACGACGAACAGCCAACCATGCAGTTCGACTACAACACATTCCTAGCCAATAACATCCATGAGCAGTTCGCCAATTTCGACACCGAAGGCATATTCAAATATTATTCCCTTCTGGCTTACATGTTCCTATATTTCCAAGCCGACAAGTTCAACTTCTCCATGCAGAAGATGGATGCCGACGGGAAACCTCAGCCAGTCACAGCGTGGACGTCTCTCCTGAGGCGAAATTCCGTCGAATATAACTTCACGGCGTTCATAGATCAGTTTTACCACCCAGTGGTAAGTATGTTGAGTGGCATGCCTGAGCCACGGGTAAATGATGAGGTCCGGAGAGTTCTACACCTCTCGGAAAATGCAAAGACAGGGGACTGGTACTTGTATCAGAATCACTCCGAGATCCGAGTTTATGGGTGCGAGCTGGCACCATTCAAGCTTCTGAGATACATACCGGTAAGGATTTTCGCTTTGGAATACATTAGACAAATTATGAATTCCGATGATATTCACTTTGTCTCGCTCAAAAAGAAGCAACAATTACGGATTAAAGGGCAGATAGGCTCTTTCATCTGCAACAGCAGAGGCGCAGGTGATGAAGCAGACAGACTCTTGAGGGAAATGAAATTCATGTCAAGCTTCCCCTGGCATTATGATCCCCATGGCATCATTTCTGAGATGAGAGTCAAGAATAAGAATGCTCCATATGTGCATGAGCCCAGGCCTGAAATTGAAAAATTTGCTAATCAAGTAGAATGGGAGCCCGATACGTTGGTGGACGTGGAACCGACTGTCGAGATGGAAGAGCAGGTACCCTCAACAAGTGCTCCACCCGCGGACACACCTCAGAATGCCAAAGAAAAGAGGCCCCGGCAAGAATCATCTTCTCTGGTAACCGAGGTGTCTCCGGAGGAATTTCAATCGCACTCCAAAAAGCCAAGGACAGCCCCTAAGCCAGGCACGACAGTGGAGCAAGAGATCCCACTCGCCACAGTGGCCACCACTGGGGCTAAGCAGCTCAGTTTTCCTTTCGGCTCTAGTCAGCATAAGGAGGGGATAAAAGAAATAAAATCCTCAGGTTCTCCATTGGATACTCCACCAAGTAGCACTGGGTCCAAATTGGGCATTTTTGAAAAATATGACACGATCAGAAAGAGGAACCAGTCGCTCACCAATAGCACTTATGCACAGTTCCAGAAGCAGTCGTCCACGGCCCAGCATAGGCTTCTCTCTGCATTTGATACAGAGAAGGGTAGGATGCACCTGGCGTTCCTCCATGCACAAGTGCCTGATCCAAAGGTGATATCCGACTACGAGAGGTCAACGTTCGAGTTTCAAGCAAAATATGTGCATCCAGCGGATCAAATGGATCTGCATAAGCAAACTGGGGAGATGATCTCCCACACTTTAGCCCGTGTTGCAACTTCTGCGTCAAAGTTTCGGATAGCTTTGAGCAATGCCCAGACCCAGCTGAAGTTGGAAAAAATATCTTCCTTCCCGAAAGATAACAGGATAAAAATGCTGGAGGAGCTGGTCCTCAAGGTAGGATACGATCCTGCGAACGTCAAGGCTGCTGAGGAGATGATCAAAAAGAAAAATGCTGACATAGCTGCTTTGAGAAAACAGCTGAAGCTCCCTCCAACAGAAGACCCACAGACAAAGGAAATAGCTGAAAGGGAAGGCGAAAAGGATGAAATGTTGAAATTACTCCTGGAGCAGAGTGCGCAGTTAAAGGAGATGGAGGCATAGATGGAGAGACTGCTCAAGGAGAGAGAGCAGGCAAAGCCAATGGAAGGCATTCCACTGAGTGTTGTTCCAATTGCAACCACAACGATGACAGTCGTTCCATCTGCAACAACAGTTCCCCTTCCAGAAGGAGCTACGGACCTGGCCAAGTCTATGGAAAGAATGAATCTGCAAGAGTCAGAAATCAGCAGGCTTAAGAAAGAATTGGAAAATCTCCAGGAGCTTAAGACTTCCTTTCAGACAAGTCTGTCAAAGGAAAAGCAGATGAACGAGCAGATAAGTAAGGAGCTGCAGCAGCTCCAGAAACAGGCATTGGCCGGAAAGACCTTGGCCGAAGTTAAAGAACTTGTGTGGACTGATATCTCTAAGTCCATCAATGAAATCTGGCCAATGGTTCAGATCATGTTCGAACAGAATGAGTTGCTCGAGAAGAGAAAACAGGCTGTGGAGAAAATCAGAACTGAACTAGGCGACATGCCAGCCCAGGCCAATGAGATCATAAGGTTCCTGAATTCTAAGACACGGGAGGAGCTCGAGGAGCTGAAAATTGAAGATAGGACAGAAACCATATTGGAAGTGAAAAGAGTTCTGACCAAAAGAGGTCTCATCCTTTAGCTAGAAGAGAAGATCCAAGTCATGGATCAGGGAGTGCAAAGGTTCTTCCACAAGATAGATGCTCTGCAAAGGAAAGGCCTGCCTGGCATGAAGGTCATAAACAACAGATTGATGACGCTTCCCGATTATAAGAAAAGGTTGATCGAAGTGTCCAAGGACAGTGCTAAATTCGCAGGAATACAATCAAACATCACAGGAAAGGCCTTTATGGAGGCCTTACAGTTGGATATCAGTATCCAGCATGAAATTAAGCACATTTTCGTCGTCAAGCCTACATTTGCTAAATACACAGACATGGACGAAGTGTACCGGAGATTGCTTAAAATCACAGTGCCAGGTCATATCAGATGGGAAGAACTATGTGATCTACTGGATTAGTAGATGAGCTGTCATTTCCAGTCAGTTGTCCTGTCAGCAGAGGTGGCGAAGGCACCTCACCAACGGCCTACCCCTGAATTTCAGTATACATTTGTGATAAATCATCAAAACGGTTTTGCTTAGTTAAGTTAGTTTTTCTAAAAATAGCATGAACACGTCCTGGTCAGTTATGACAGGATTGTATGTATTTTGTCTTATAAATACTTTGTTTTCCAAGGTATGGGGGGTTGTTGTTTTGCACACCCGATTGTTATCGAGCTGTAACATTTTTGACGAGATCCACCATTAATAAAGAAGAGGCGTTTTACAGGATTCTTGCGCATGTTTCACTGGTGATGTGATTTTCTTAGTTAAATGTTTTCTTGCTCCGTGATCATCTTGTTTTTCTGTAACTAATCTGTAAGAATAGCGTTATGTTGCAGGATTTATCCCTGATACCCTATTTCCGATTCTATAGATTTTAATGTTCATCTTCTAAATATCTTCAATTAAGAGATTCTTAAGTGCTTGTTAATTGGAGTTATTTTCCTTATCTTTTCTTCTATCCATCACTTAAATTATTAAAGATCCAGTGAGCTTGTTATCTCGCCTTGTGAAAGTTTTCTTCAGCGTTTCTGGTTGCATCTCGGATTTTATCAAGTACAGACCCCATAGCCCAATGGATGTGTAATTTGTCTCAACCAACTTTAAAAACCCTTTACAACAAAACAAAATTTGTACCTTTACCTAGCCTAATATCTTTCAAACAAAGCTAAATCTTATAGAGAGATCCCTCTCTGAAGCTGGTAGGGCTAGATCCCAGCTTTAAAAGTGGTTGGTTAAGGTTACCTTTGTAGATTT